>CABHPH010156915.1:0-15228 GCA_902168325.1 Peromyscus nudipes | reverse complement strand
AGACCACAAGGACTATAGTGCCTACAGTTGCAGTGAGGGGTTTGAGGCTAGACCATTACCAGTTGTGATGGTTAACACTGACTGTCAGCTTGACAAGACCTAGAATTACCTAAAGCATGCCTCTGAGGGATTATCTTGATTAGGCTAATTGAGGAGGGATAACCGACCTTAAATGTGGGCAGTGGCATTCTTTGGGTTGGGGCCCTGGGATGAATACAAAGGACAAGGCAATCTGAACTTTGGTATTCATCGCTCTCTCCCTCCCAACTGCAGGTGTCATGTGACTAGCTTCCTCCTCAAACTCCCATACCATGACTTCCACACCAGGCTGCACTGTATCCTGGAACTGCGGACCAATAAGCCCTTTCTTCTGTCCATGGCTTCTTTTGCCAAGGTGTTTCTTCACAGCAACAGAAAAGTAACCCAGACACCGGACACACAGTAAGAGAATGCCTTAGTCACAGTGCGCAAGGCAGGTATCACGGTGGTCCTGTGAAACTGTCATGGAGCTGAAATCTCCCTTTGCCCAGGGACACTGCCGTAGCCACTGTGATAAGAGCCAGAGCTCAATGTGTCATTTGAAGTTTGTGGTGACCCACTTTGATGCTCAATTGATAGACTCTATCAATGGATCACAGACTACACGGTGCTGGATAATGCTGATAAAGCATGCCACTGCTTCTGTATTTCCTTGTATGATTCTTGGCTGTTATTCTAGAGTGGTTTCCTTCTGCTCATGAGCAATGTTGACCACAGAGCAGCATGTGGTGTGGAGATGATGCTTTTCCCCTGCTGTACTGGACACTGGGCACTTGGCAAGCATCCTCCTCCTCAGCCACAGCCCCCTATTTGCTTTTTATTTTGAGTCAAGGTCTCCCTAAAGGGCCCAGGCTGGCCTCCCACTCACTGTGTAGTCCAAGCAAACGTCAGTGTTCTCTCAGCCTCTATTTCCTGAATAACTAGAATTACAGGCCTGCAGCACCAACCCTGGCATCACCACAACTCTTAACTATGTTGTTTCTTTTGCTTGATCGAAATATTCATTTTGATTTTTCAAAAAATTTGTTAAAAAATTCTCATACAATACAGCTTGATCATATTCTTCCCCTCCTCCAATTCCTTCTAACCAAAAAACATAATGTTTATTCCCCCCCCTTCTCTCTCAACCCCACCACACAGGAAAACAAGAACAAAAAATCAAAACAGGCAAACTAAAAAAAAAAAAAAAAAAAAAAAAAAAAAAAAAAAACCAAGTAAAACAAAAAAAAAAAAAAAAACAAAACAAAACCCCCAAAGCAAAAAGCACACACACACACACACACACACACACACACACACACATACTATCCCACAGAATCTGTTTTGTGTTGACCAACTGCCCCTGGGCATGGTGCTTGCCCTGGAGTGTGGTTGACATGCACAGTGACATTCCATTGGAGAAAACTGATTTTCCATTTCCCAGCGGGTATCACAAAAGGTTTATTTTGATTTTTAAATTTATGCAGCTCTGTATATATAAGCATGTTCTCAATGATGCCTTCAGAGGCCAGTTGAGAGCATGGAATCCTCCAGAGCTGAAGTTATAGGAGGTTGCAAACCAACCAGTATGGGTGCTGGCAACCAGTTTGTAACAGCAACGGTGTTTTCAAATGCTGAGCCATCTCTCCAGCCTCTCTAATTTTGGGTTATTCTGTTCACCATAGTGCTAGAAGCAACAGACTACACTGCACATGCAATCCACCATGCCACATATAGACACACACAGACATACAGTGCAGCCTAGATTTTTTTTATGTATGTGCAGAGGGTGAACATGTATGTGCATGTATTTGCAGGCATGTGTGCAAATGCATGTGTGTATTGGCCAGTCTTAGGCATCACTCCTCAGGAGCAGGAGTTGCACACCTTGTCTTTTTAGACAGGGTCTTTCATGGTCCTGGAGCTTGCCAATTAGGCTAGGGTGGCTGGCCAGCAAAACTCGGAGATCCTTTGCCTCTGCCTCCCCAGCACTGGGATGATAAGCACATGGCACCACTCCAGCATTTTTACATGAGGTGAAAGGTTTTGAATCAACTGTCTACATCCACATACTAGGAAACCAGAGCAGTACCAAACAAACCCAAAGAATGAGGAATACAGAAAGCAATAAAGGTTAAAAAAAAAAAAGAGGTCAGTAAAACTAGGGCTGGGAAGAACGCTCAGTGGGTAAGGTGTTTGCTGCACAAGATGGGAGCCTAAATTCCGATTCCTAGCACCCACACACAAAGTCAGTCATGGCAGCATGGACCTGCAACCCCAGCGGCGGGAAGAGAAGACAGTGGTTCTCTAGGGTTCACTGGTCAGCCAGCCTTGCTGAATCAATAAGGTCTGGGTTCGGTGAGAAACTCTCAATAAGATAGTACGAAATAAAAGAAACACCTGATATCAGTCTCTGGCCTCCATATGTGCCTGCGTAAGTATGCATACTCAAACACATCTTCATGCAACACCCCCCACAAAAGACATTCGCAAAATTAAAAGCAGAAAACCAACAGAGGGAAAAGTTGGCTTTTATATGGAAACTTACTACTGTAGTAGTTTCCTAAAACACACACACACACACACACACACACACACACACACACACACACTACCTATATAAGTCTCCCTATAAGGAGGGGAAATACCCCCAAAGTAGATACCACATGCTAGCAAATAAAAACCTCAGTACCAGGATTGGGTTACATAATTTTGTAGCTGTTGGTCAGGGGGTCTTGTGGTGGTTTGAATAAGAATGACCCCCATAGGCTCATATGTTTGAACGCTCAGTTACCAGAAGTAGCATTATGTGAAAGGATTAGAAGGATTAGGAGGTGTGGCTTTGTCGGAGTAGGTGTGGCCTTGTTAGGAGAAGTGTGTCGCTGAGGGCGGGCGGGCTTTGAGGTTTCAGAAGCCTATGCCATGCCCAGGCTCGCTCTCTTGCTCTCTCTCTCTCTCTCTCTCTCTCTCTCTCTCTCTTTCTCTCTTTCTCTCTCTCTTTCTGCAGATCAGGATAAAGCTCTCAACTATGTCTCCAGGACTATACCTGCCATGCCTGCCACCAGGCTCCCCATCATGATGACAACGGACCATGCTTCCGAAACTATAAGCAAGCCTCAATTAAATGCTTTCCTTTATAAGAGTTGCTGTGGTCCTGGTGTCTCTTCACAGCCACAGAACAGTGACTAAGACAGGTCCCATAGACTCCCAAACACCATAGACTATTGCCATTGCTCTCAAGACCTTGACAATAAGACCCTAAGGCTGAAGGCACCATAGATGACTTGACTCATAAACATGGAAAAAATCAAGCGGGTACTAACCTGGAAGGTTCAGCCCTACGGACAAGCTTTCAAGGTGCTGGAAGGTGCAATCATGCCACTGGAGGAGAGAAGTAATCATCAGTCTCACCCAACTGTGAGCACTATGAGCTAGAACAATGACCGGCCTGGCTAGAGATACCCACGGGTGTAATAATGACGTGAATGTTATGTGAGTAACAACGCTTTCTGCTTGGATTTAAGGCTCACTCCACGAGATGAAAGCCATACCTGGCACCATTAAGAGGGTCACGAACTCATGGCTAGACAGGTCAGAGACCCCAGGGGAGAATCTACTACTATTACTGTGACAAATGCACATAGTATTAAAATGACTCCTAATGACTTACTGCTCTACCCATAGACCAGCACATTTCTCAACCCTCATCAGAGAAGTTTCTTACAGCTGGCAACTAACACACAGACCCACATCTGGTCAATGTGTAGAGACTAACAGACTCTGGAGTGTTCAGCCCTAAACGGGACATCTATACCACATCTCTCCTCCCAAGAGGAGAGATTCTTTGCAGAAGCAGGGCTAGAAAGATCTGAAGAGCCAGAGGTGGTAGAGGAATTCAAGGAAAGAGTGTTTTCTGGACATACCAGGGAAGCTGCACATAAAAATGCACAGTGATTGTGAGCATGCACCAGATCTGCTTAAGCTCAAGGCAGGAAAAAAAAAATCCCAATATGGAGGGCAGATGGAAACACAATCCCTTAGCTGATTGACATTTGACAGCAGATGGGAGAGGGAAAAGTAAGTTTTCTTTAATGGTATGACCCCTTGCACATTGACCACATTCCCAGGAATGGTAAAAACTGCCTGTCATAAAAGCACTTGGGAGGCAGAGGCAGGAGGGTGCAAGCTCAGTGCTGATACAGGAGACCCGGCCACAAACAAACACCTTCAGACCCCTGTCTGCAGCCCTCAGGTAATGGCCTCTTCGCTCCTGGCTGCGCCCGTCCTGTCCTGTGTTCTGGACTCAGGTCCTGAGGCCTTCCGAGCACACGGCTGTTGGACTTCTTTTGGATTTGTGTCCTGAACGGCTGGTGATCTCTATGAACAGAACAGTTGTTCACAGACACGTTCTTATCAAGTGAAAGATGCAGAGAATCCAGAGTTTGAGTTGTTTCCATTTGTCTGTCTAGAGTGCAAATCAATGAACAGTCTTGTGCCTACCAGGAAAGGCTATCCAGACGGGTGAGCATTCTGTGTTCACAGAGGGGCTGCAGTGGAGACTACACTGAAGCCATACACTTTCTGTGACTGTTGTTTACATGTCTGCAATTCAGCAAGGCCTCTTCCTCCCAGTGAACATTGGTGGAGCAACTTCCTCATTCCAGGTAGTATCCCCAAATTTGATATAAAATCCCTCACAGGCACACTGTTCCAGGTGGTGTGCAGATAAACAAGCACTCGGGCAAAATGAATGTTCTTAAAATTACCAGGAGTTAAGGATATTGATCTTCAAATGACTAAGCAGGGAAAACAAAACCAAACAGAAAAAGTGTGCAAGAAATAACTTGAAAATTTTAATCACTTTGTGGTCACACAGTTTACTTAAAATGTTGATGAAAAGACTAGTTTAATTGTCAGTTTAACAAATACTGCTGTATCTTGTCATTTTTGTGTGTATGTATATAGTATATGTGTGTGTGTGTGCGCGCGTGCGCATGTGGAGGCCAGAGGTTGATGGTGGGTCTCTTCTGCTACTGCTCTCAGCCCTTCTTTTCCAGACAGGGCCTCTCACTGAATCTGTTCACCAAACGGCTAGACTGTCTGGCCAGCAAGCTTTAGGGATTGTGTTGGCTAGTTTTATGTCAACCCGACACAAGCTAGGGTCATCAAAGAGGAGGGAATCTCAACTGAGAAAATGCCTCCATAAGATCTGACTCTAGGCAAACTTGTAGGGCATTTTCTTAGTTAATGATTGATATGGGAGGGTCCAGCCCATTGTGAGTACTGCTATTCCTAGACTGGTGGACCTAGGTTCTATAAGAAAAGCAGGTTGAACAAACAATGGGGAGCAAGCCAGTAAGCAGCAACCCTCCTTAGCCTCTGCATCAGCTCCTGCCTCCAGGTTTGAGTTCCTGTCCTGACTTTATGATGAACAGTAATGTGGAAGTGTAAGCCAATTAAAGCCTTCCTTCCCCAACTTGCTTTGGCCATGGTGTTTCATAGTAGCAGTAGAAACCCTAAGACAGGAATCCACCTCTCTCTCCCTGCTCCCAGTGCTAGGGTTACAGGTATGTGCCACTACACTTGTCTTTTATGGGGATGCTAGGGATTTGAACTCAGGTCCTCAAGCTTGTGCAGCCACCTCTCCATCTCCTCATCTCTGGTTTACTAGTGATGAACATATTTATAGATTTTTATTCTATGTGCATATGTCCTTCTTAAAGTTATATGGGCTTTCTGATGGAATAAGCTAGAATTCATGCTTATGATTATAAAATGAATATTTATGTTTAATCAAACTGAATCATCATTCTGGCAAACCTTCCACAGTGAGGTAGAAAGGCAACCTAGAAGATAATTTCCGTAATTTTCAGGTAAATTAAAACTCTGTGCTAACTAATGAATACTGAACAGATGCCAAGGTCATTTCAAAGATAAAATCCTGAGCTGCTAATTACTAACCATATTTTTTCCCACACTCTTCCCACTGTCTGAGTGTTGCAGGCAGGCTGTATGTTCAGTTGGTTAATGAATGTCTGTACCTTTTTTTACTTTGAGATGGACTGTGACAGCTGCAGAAACATGAAAGTTGTATAGTTCTCTCCAGGGAATTATTTATTATGCTCATAGCTGCCCACAGCTCGATGAGTATTTATTTATCATTCATTTATTTAGGCAGGAAGTCACTAATGCCCAGGCTGGCCTTGAACTTGCCATTGTCTTCTTGCTTCAGCCTTCAGTGCTGGGATTGCAGGTATGTACAATCACTGCCAGCTTAATGAGTTTGTAAGTAACGTTTTGAAAAAAAAATTACACTTAGTATTAAATTTAGTATTAATATTTAATATTTAGTATTAAATGCTATATTGGTTTCAAATGAAAGAATTTGATTTTTGCTCTGTTAAAAGTAGAATTTCTCTGTTCCTAATACGCAGTGGTAAATTGCTGTTACTTTCTGTTTAATAATCCCAGACACCAAAAATTCAGAATCATCTCTTGGCTCTATGTTGATCTTGTTATGCTCTTTATAATTAAAACAAACAAACAAATAAGCAAAAATAACCCTAGAAGTTCCTGACTTAGGAAAGAGTCGAGATCCTTTACAACAACCACATTTATTTAAAATATTTTATTGTCAAGTTGGTTAAATAGGTAAACAAGGTGATGACTGGGTGGGTAAGTGTGGTTGCTGCCTAGGTACGAAGATCTGAGTTTGAATCCCTAAGCAAGCACATAAAAAGCTGTGCATGAGCCTATCTTAGCAGTACTCTGGGTACAGAGACAGGAGGACCAATGAGTTTTGTTGGCTGCCAGCCTAGCTCTTGGTTCGGTGAGAGACCCTGTCTCAAGGGAATACAGCAGGGAGCCATAGAGTAGGACATTCAACATCTTCTTCTGGCTCCTGCATGTGCAGAGGTGCACATATTGACATACACAATCACACAACACACACACACACACACACACACACACACACACACACACACACACACAGGGCAGTTGAGCATTCTTGGTCACTCCTGACCCTATCTCAATCTGTGTTCAAACTTGACAACTTTTAATAAAGACGAAGTACTAAATGACAACTTTTGCACCCATGTCTTTGAGATTTTCAGAAGATCTATGGAGAGTCATGAAGTATTTATTCTTTCACCCTGTACAGGAAACCAATACTGAAATTTGTGTGAGGTGCCACTCTTGATGGATGGCCTGGGAAGAGATGCTTAGCTTTTCCTGGGATGAAGATAGATGGGTAAAGTGATCAATATTTCAGAAACTATACAATCTAGTGTGTTTCCTGGACACAAGGAGGTGTCCTGGCTGTCCATAAGATACGATGTCACTTGCCAGAGTCCTGGTGCTGCTGTGTGTGCATCAAATAAAGGAACGGGGTCATCAACCATCACATCACTCACTTGCAAAATACTAGCTAGGTCTCAGCTTGGCCTCTTTAAACTTGAGTCTAGCTTTTTATCACTCAGTGGTTTACCACAGTGAGTTCCCATCACTTCCCTAGAGATTGCGATGGTACACAGTTGTTCAGCCTCACTCCATCCTCACAAAATCTACAGCTGTCCTTTACATCGTGTTAGTGTGTCCTGTATGTCCTTGACTATTCATGACATAGCGTGGTTTAACTTTCTTCAGAACTCTCCATTTGAAATTCACCATTGTATTCATTGTTTTTCTGTTGCTGTGATAAAATACTCTGACCAAAGCAAGGTAGGGAAGAAAGGGTTCCTTCTGGCTTACGGTTCCAGGGAGGGTTCATCATGACCACACCCAGGGAAAGCATGGCAGCAAGAATGGGAAGCTGGCTGATCACACACACAGGAGTCAGGGAGAAGGAGCAGGGAGCAGGGCAAGGCTATGCAACCTCAAAGTTCATCTACCAGTGACGTACTTCACATCCTACAGGTTCCAAAACCTTCCCAAGAAGGTTTGGAGATCAAGAGTTCAAACCCAGCTGGGTGGTGGTGGCACACGCCTTTAATCCCAGCACTTGGGAGGCAGAGCCAGGTGGATCTTTGTGAGTTCGAGGCCAGCCTGGTCTACAGAACGAGATCCAGGAAAGGCGCAAAGCTACACAGAGAAACCCTGTCTCGAAAAAAAAAAAAAAAAAAAAAAAAAGAGTTCAAACCCATGAACCAATGAGGGACTCTTCTCTCTCAGACAGCTACAATGACTAACAAGTTCATTACAGCCACTGACATCCTTCATGCCTCATTCATAAAACAGCTGCCTTGCTGTCGTCTCATTCTGAGGCTTCAGCTGCCGGCTTGGATGTTGATTCTTCCACAAGAAGATGGGCTCAGAGCTACGTGAAAAGGATCCTGCCAGGGGTTTTCAGGTGCAGGCTTCTAACTAAGCTAGGAATTGGAGAATTCTAGTGGAAAATTGATGGCTGCAAGCAGGATGGGGCTGAGTAAGAATTAAAGAAGACCAAATGACGGGGTTGAAGAGATGGCTCGGTGCATAAGAGCATTTGCTGTGTAAGCATGAGGACCTGAGTTCAGTTCCCTAGCACTCACATTAAAAAAAAACAGGTATGGTGCCATGTGGGAGCAGTATCAAGGGGACTGCGGGGCTGGCTTGGCCCTCCTAGCTCGAGATTCAGTGAGAGACCCTGTGTCAAAGGAGTAAGAAAGAGAGCAATCGTCCTCTGGCCCGGGCATGTGCGCCTGCACACACATGCTCACATATGCACTCCACCCTATGCATACGCACAAAGAAAACCAATGAGCTGAGAAAGGATGACCCTGGTTTTTATTTAGAACACTCTTGACATTTCAACACAGTATTTCTGAATGCACAAAGAGCTCATTTTAAAAATGAATTATCTTTAACACACAAACAGCCATTCAGACCTTGCTTTTGTAAACGGAAACCAGCATTTGTCTACGTGATACGTTTTCGCTCTTCTTTACCACCCCCAACCCAGAATTTGAGAACTCTTCTTGACTATCCCGAGTTTTGTGAAAACGTAATTATAGGTTCCGTAAGAAACCTGTCTTCCCTCGTGAGTCCTCACATCTCCCCAAGGACCTGTATATAGTGAAAGGTAGCTGGGGGAAGGATGGATGTTTTCCTCAGTGCTGTGCACAGCTCACCAGCTGGCCCTCTTGTAAGCAACCTTAAACCCATCAGGTCACACACACACACACACACACACACACACACACAGAAAGACAGAGAGACAGACACACACACAGACACAGACAGACAGACAAGACCCACACATACACACACATGCAAGCACGCATGCACACAGACAAATTGTCATGAAAGTAGAAAGAAGGCTAATTAGAAAGAAGGGGATAATGGAAGTAGGGGGTGAACAAAAGAGAGTAGGTAATGGGATGAGTATGACTGAAGACATTGTCCATGTGTATAAAAATATCATAATGAAATCCATTTTGATGTATGATTGATACACACTAATCAGATGTTTAAAAACAGACATGTTCTCCTTGTTAAAAAGACATCTATGGAAGACACTGAATACACAACCCAAGCTGAAACAGCATGTTTGAGAATGATGCTCTGTTAAGTAAAAGCACCTGGGTGGGTGTAAGCCACTCTAGCAGCCGTTATGGAGGGCACCTACAAAGCCTTCCCGGAAATGCTCACCTCACAGGTTCCCAGCTTCACAGGTTAGAAAGGGAAAGACACGCTTCCTAGCAGGCTGGGAGAGCTTAGTGTATTTTGGAAACACCAAGAAATGAAGAATTCTGGCCTTGAGATGGCTCGGCTGATAAAGCTGTCTACTACCAAACCCAAACACCTGAGTTTGATCCCCGGGGTCCACATGGTGGAAGGAGAGAAAGACCCCTGGGAGTTGTTCTCTGACCTCCACACGCGTGCCATGGCAAGCGCATGCAGGGACACATGCAGGAACACAAACACAAAATAAATAAATAGATGTAATCTTTTTAATGAAGTGTAAATACTCAGAACGCTGATCTCAAAAGCAAGAACAAATGGAATTCTGGCGGGAAGTTCTTGGCTTGGCTTCCTACCTGTAAACAGGAAGATTCCATATTGTCAAGGTTTCAGATTTTCCTAAACTACTTCACAGGCTAACTGGAAATACCCATGGAAAGATTAAAAATGGTACAGAATAGCTGAAATAATATTGAACAAGAACGAACTGAAGGACCACACTCCTACAGGGCTTTTGAAAATAGTACTGTATTAGTTATTTTTCTGTGCTGTGACAAAATGCTATGAACAAAGACAACTTAAGGAAGAGTTTATTTTGACTTATGGTTCTGGAAGGATCAACGCTCACAATGGCCGGGAAGGCATGGCAGCAGATCACATCTCAACCATACACAGGAATCAGAGAGAGTAAGCAGGGAGACAAGGCTATACAACACCCTTAAAGCCCACCCCAGTGACATACTTTCTTCTGCAAGGCTCCACATCCTGAATGTTCCTCGACCAATCCAAACACCACCACCTGTTGAGCAAGTGTTCCAATACACGAGCCTATGGAGGACACTTTTCACTCAAAACACAGTAAGTGCAAAAGGAATCACTGTAGAAACAATGATCTCTTCCTTCCCGCTGTGGTCTCTGTGTAGCCCAGACTGCCCTCCAATTCTCAATCCTACAGTCTCAACCTCCAGTGTGCTACCATACAGATGTGTGCCGCCACACCCAGCTGAGAACAAGAAGTGGTTCTACCATATCCAGTGTCTACGGTGTGCCCTGAGCAGGTATTACCACCACCATAAATGTGTCAGCAAGCAAGGGCCTGGTTAACATCCACCTGCACCAGGCATGCAGCTGGAGTTTGCAGAAGAATATGGAAGAAGTGTGAGTTCCCTCCACAGAAGAAATCACACAACACAGGCCGGGTAAAAGCCCACGAGGTGAGTCAGTCAATCTCCCAGCCCTGACTGAGAATTATGTACATCAGACGACACATTCAGAACAGGGATGAAAACGTCACAGCCAAGTGACAATGAGGTGACAGCTAAGAGCTCTGGAAGCTACCGGGCTGGGGTGGGGATAGGGGCGAAGAGAGGAGTAGTGGAGATTCCACCCTGGAATCCACATTCCTTTCTCAGATGTTTCTCATGGGGTCTCCACAGGACGATTGGAGACGTTTCAGTGGAAAATGTCTACACTCGACACTTAAAGTTTGGGAAATAAGAAGGTCCTAAAATTCCTACGTGTTTTCATCAGTAATGCCATCTGCACTCACTAGTCAGGTGCAAATCCAGGCTCCAATATTATTCTTACGAGTCTTTCTGGGAACTTCCAAAACCAATTAGCAATAATACAGTTGTGCATGGTGGGTGTTTTTTCTCTTTGAGACAGAGCCTTATGTAATCCAGGTTGGCCTCAAACTTACCAGACTTGAGGTACTGGGGATCAAACCCAGGCCTTCATGCACGTTAGGTAAATACTCTACCCACTGAGCTACATCCCAGTCCCTATAATTAATCTGAGGATCTGCTAAGAATTCCTTCCTGGCAATTGTCTTTCAAATATCAGGCACAGGCTTCGTTACGGAGCCATACAACCAAACGGAAAACAGCAGACAATGAGTACCAGCTCCGTGGGAGTGTCCAGCTCAAATGCACACCTCTAATCTCAGTCACGGGACTTCACAGAGTTTAGTGGGAAAGGCTTATGGAGGCTTGAAAGTGAAATGTCCCTCGAAGCCTCGTATTTTGGACACTCAGTCAGTGACCTATAGAACTATTCTGGATTGTATGGAGCCTTTTGGGAGGTGGAAAGGGGCCAGAGGAAGAAGTACACTGGGGGGGGGGGGACTGTGAAGGTTATATCCGGCCACTGTTTGCAGCCTGCTGGCTTGCTTCCTGGCCAGCTGTGATGTGAGGAGGCTTTGCACACACTTCACGGCCATGTCCTCCTACCAGGACATCCATCTGCCATCAGGAACCCAAAAAAACCTTTAGGTTGCATCTACCCACTATGTTGCCACAGAGACACAGGAAGTAACTGACATAGCATCAGGCATTTTATTTCAATCTTAAAATCATTTATAATTCATTCCTTATTCTCTCTGCCCTTCATTCTATAGAAAATCAGTGACCAAATGAACGCCATACTGAAGGGACCAGGTCAGGTCAACGTTAACTGTATGAATTCATCTGCTTAGTTTGAGAGAGGACCAACAACCAGGTCTTGCTCAAGCTAAACTGTGATGTTGCCTTGCCCCCAGTAAAAAACCCAAAGGGGAGGAGTCATGAACCTCTTCCCGAGTTACTGTAGGCAGCTAGTGATTGATGGAAGAAGCAAGACATTTTTTTTCAGTACTGCAGTCACTGATATGGGACCCATAACCCTGTACCCATGATCCTGTGAGCAATCCTAATCAAAGTCATTGGTTCATTACACACACACACACACACACACACACACACACACACACACACACACAGGCACACACACACACACAGGCACACACACTGGTTAAATCCCCCCCCCCCATCTTTTTGCCTGTCTCTTCCATCCTGATATTGATTTTCACCACCTCACTTGAGACATAAACACAGACTGTGATTTTAAATTCTGTTTTGTTGTAACTGCTGAATTCATAACCGTGGAGAATGTGTGAGCTGCCAAAAAACACAATTCCAATGTGCCTACTAAGCCTGCTCCACACCTAATGGAGACCCATCACATCACATCAATCCGGTCTCTTAACAGTTCAGACAGCAAGTCACTGCCGTTCACTGATCCTGTGCAGGGCTTACAACATGCTAATTCCTCTTTCCTTCTCCCGTCAAGTGCTGCTCCCTAGCAATCTTCCTCCAACCAGATCTCTCCATCTGAAATGAGCATCTATAGAGCATGACTGAAGGGCATGTTTTCTCAGTTCTTCCCAAGGATGGCACATAGGTAGTCACACTGTAGGCGGGAAGAGAATTAATTCACTGAGTTCTGGGGCTGTCTCTGTGATGGGGGAAGTTCTGCCAAGGAATCTAGATGAGCAACTGTGATGTTGTCAATGTTTCACACAGATCCACAGCATACAGAGAAGGACCTTCTAATTTTAGCTCCCATTCCAGGTCGGGTGAGGCTTGATCACCACAGCAAGGAATAGGGAGTGGGGGATGGAAGTGGGGCAGGAAGGATGTGAAAGTGACTAGAAACTCCTTCCCTGGTACCTCTGTATGCTGCCTACGTATGATGTCTTGTCTACATACCTAGCAACACCTCTCCAGATACCCCAGTGGTCCTGTGTCATGTGGGGAATCTGGCATTTGCTTCTGGGTCTCAAACAATCCCGAAGCATAATGTGGCTTTCTACTCTGCTGTCGGGTGTTGCTGGACAGCTCAGAACCCCCACCCCCCAAGCAGCCCTGTGTCATGGTTTACCTTGTACCCCACTCCTGACCTTTAGGTAGATGTCACCACTGTCTCTGAGACTCATCACCCTGCCCTAGTGTTCCAGACTGGACTTGGGGGCCCTCGGATATCAGGATGCCTAATATACCCTGCCATCTCTGCCACCCCATTCTGTCTGACTGGTATACATATGCCTGAGACAGAAAGAAAAGGGAGGGGGCTCAGGGCAGCCCGAGTCACTGGGTCATCAGAAAAGAGAGTCTGGGCTGGTTCTGCAGTTCGAGAAGCCAGAGGAACCATTACCTTCCAACTTCAAAAGACGAGATATGCTTTGGGGTAAAGACAGCAGAAAGGGCTGTTTGCCAAATTGTTTAAAATCTCTCTTAGGTTATTATCTGCCTTGGTATTCTCAAAATAGGTTCTATTTAAGCTCAAGAGGACAGTTTCTGGGGAAGTCATCAAGGCATAGGAGGCCATCACAGTAGAAAGTGTGAAACCTGTAGCTGAACACACCAACAGTTGGGATATCAGACTTTTCTGAACGTCATGTGTCTGTTTTGGGAGAGCACAGATGGGAATCGTGGAGTACTAAAAACAAAGGTCTGTACATCTTTCCTTCCCTTTTCCAAGTCTACTAGCTACAGAACGAGGATCATGTCCCTCCTTCATGGTCTTACCACTCTGCTCCGGCAATTTTTATTCCACTCCTCCTCAACACTGTCCTTGCTATGTCCTGGAGGTGGGGTTGGGGGGGGAAAAGGGGGCCCTGCTGCCCACACTGTCCCTTTGCTCCCCTCTGGCTTCGATGCACACTTCAGTCTCATTCCTACATCTGGGTGGGGCCAGCAGTGTTCTCAGGCTGAGTGCTACCGGACAAGGAATAACGGGCACACCACCTCCCTGATTTCCCAACAGCCACTGTCTTCCTTCACAGCACTCACTGTTGAGTGCGCAAACGCTGAAATAAAAAAGAAACCGACCCAACAATTAACCAAAGACAGATGACCACCATCCAATGAAGTCGCTCTGGACTTTCTCACTCCTTCCTGAGGTCCAAACTCTTCCTCCCTGTTAGTACCCAGAATTCTGCCCTTCAGGTACATCGGGAGCACTAGGGGGCACACAGGACAGGGAGACGCCAGAGAATCCCAACAGGAGAAAGTTCGCTCTTGTTCCAGAGCGCCCAGGATGCACCTGGCTGGGCGACTCCATCTGAGATTGGGACCCATACACTCCCCAGCAGGTGGCTGCCCACACGGACAGGGGGCAAGGGACTGCAGTCAGTCAGACACGTGCCGTTCAAGCAGGGGGTCTAGACGAACCAACTTCCAGTCTCACCTTAAGCACCCCTGTCGGCAGCTGCAGCAGGGACAGGACAAACAAGGAGTCCCCTGCTAGAAGCTGGTCAGAGAAGGGACAGGTGATCGGGCAGCCATAAGCAAAAGGCTGCAGAAGGGCAAAAGCCGTGGGGAAGTGGGGGTCAGGAGATGGGAGGGGAAGCTGAGAAGGGCGAGGGGAGGCTGCGGCGAGGCCGGAGGGTGCGGGAGAGCAGGCGGCGCCCTTACCCGCCGAGGCCGAGCGCAGGCTCTCCAGGCTCCGGGAGCGCGACGGGGCGCCGCGCATGCCCGCAGAGCGGCCGCCGCACACCACGCCGCTGCTGTCCGAGTCGGAACCGGGGGAGAGCCCGGTGCTGCTGCTGTTGCTGCTGCTGCTGCTGGTGCCCAGGTCGCCACTGGTAGGACCGCTCGACTCGCTAGGGCACCGCGGCGCCCCAGGGCAGGCGGGCCCGAGCTCCAGCCACAGGCCCGCGGGGTCCGGGGCAGCATCACCGCCGCACGGCCGTGGCTCCGGGCCACCCGACATCGCGGAGCTCCGCCGAGC
>CABHPH010156914.1:25923-49434 GCA_902168325.1 Peromyscus nudipes | reverse complement strand
TCAGACTGATGCCCACTCCAAATGAGACAGAGGAGGGACAACTGTGTCCTAGAGTCAGACAGATGCCCATTCCAATGAGACAGAGGCAGGACAAAGACGAGCCAGACTCAAACGCAAGCCCAGTGCTGAGACACGGTCACAGTAACAGCCATCAGTTCCCCAGTTTACTCAGAAGAGCAGACAAACTAGGCACTCAGATACTGCGCGGCTACTGGCACTCACAGCCATCTCCTTGAGTAAACCAAAGCACAGAACACTGTGTCTATTAAAGTCGTGGGCATTATCCGAAACAAAAACACACCCACAGACACTCCATTTTCCTTTCAAGCTACCAGCATTTTCTAATGTCTTTTTAGATTTTCCTGGCAATCTTAAAACTTTATTTTCTTGGACTTAATTTTTGGCAAATAAAATATTATCTCAATAATTTTCAGTGCTAAGATAAAATCATAAAGTGGCAAGAAAAAAATGGGTGGGGGGCTCTGACCAATGAAGAGGTAAACATACATCGCTGTTTAAGCTTATGTTTACCTGTCTCTTCTGAGTTTCCTACTCCAAATAGTTAAAATATGGCCAATAGATTGTCACAGAACTTTTATTCATATATATATATATAGCATTACTAGCAGAGAAAGGTATATATTCTGGAAATTAAGAAAAGGTTTTAAAATACTAGAAATTTCAAAAATTAAGGGAGGAAAAGTTACAGCTGCCACTAACATGTACTTAATACAATGTGTAGCAATCTGCGATATAACCTGACCCTCAACAATTTAAACTCAGACTTCCTGAGGCCCCAGAGCTGGAGAGCCCGCCAACAGCAACCATGCACAATGGCTGGAAGAACCTGTATGATTATTTTTATTTCCCCTAAATCTGATTTAAGTATGAGTCTTCATTCCAAAGTAAATCTTAAACAACTTAATGTTGTCTCAAAAACATGACATTTTATAACTATGGGCTCCCATTAATGTTTTTGTGCTAATTTCAAGTTTTCTAACTCAAACTTTTAGAAATTTAAGTAACATAACCTTTTAAAATAATATTAAAACACTCATAGTCATATTCCAACACAGCGTATTTGCAAATTAAAAACAAAGAAATTAGAATATAAACATCCATGAGACAGTATGCTAACTCTGACTTTTTTCCTTATAGAATAGTGGCATTTTTGTGAACAATTTTAATGAATGGAATGCTAAATGTAATTGAAAAGTGACTCTGTGTGGTGGTTTGAATAGAAATGGCCCCCGTAGATTCATGTGTGTGAATGCTTGACCCATAGGGAGTGACACTATTAGGAGGTGTGGCTTTGTTGGAACAGGTATGGCTTTGCTGGAGGAAGTATGTCACTGTGGAGGTGGGCTTTGAGGTCTTATGAGCTCGAGTCTGGCCAATATGACACAGTTCCTTTCTGCTACCTGAGGATCAAGAACAGAACTCTCAGCTCGTCTCCAGAACCATGTCTGCCCTCACGATGCCATGTCCTGCGATGATAATAATGGACTAAACCTGTGAAACTGTAAGCCAGCCCATACTAAATGTTTTCCTTTATAAGAGTTGCAGTGGTCATGGTGTTTCTTCACAGCAATAGAGACCCTAACTAAGACAGTTATAAAAATACAAGTTATTTATACCCCAAGTCTTCATGGGAAAAAAAGGCAATTAATAGTTGTATGCCTGCCACAATGGTAACCAAAGATGTTAGCCCTTCCCCCATACTTACATGGGTGAAAAAAAAAAGAGAAAGAGAAGGAAAACAGATAGGAGAAATGGAAGGGAGGGAGGGAATGAGAATCCACTAAAAATTTTTAACCTAGAGTGATGGCTCAGTGGTTAAGAGCACTGGCTGCTCTTCCAGAGGACATGCGTTCAATACCCAGCACCCACATGGCAGCTCATCCTCTGTAACTTCAGTTCCAGGGGCTCGAGACCCTCTTCTGGCCTCTGTGGAGACTGCATGCATATGGTGCACCGACAGGCATGCAAGTAAAACCTCCATATACATAAACTAAACATAAATAATCTTTAAAAAATTAACCATGATATATTCAAATACCAACTAGCAATGTTTTCTAACGGGAAACAGCGTGGCATAGAATTTCTATGCTGTAGATACATCAACTTCCTATTCTTCTGGGAAGCTTTCATCACAAAGGATTTAATACACTAGCTGTTCCACGCATAGTCTAATACCAACAGAAACATGTGCAACGATAGAAGAGAAACTGAGGGAGGCACCTACACAAGAGCCTGCCAAGCAGCTGGGACTCGCCTAGGAAATGCTCGCAGGGACTTCCAAAGGCAGTTCCCACACCAAGTTCACAGTCACAGCTAGAGAAGCCTCCATTTCAGGCACGTGTCTAAATTTGTTCCCTGAATTGTTTCTTGTCAAATTAAGATGTCAAAAATTATTCTATCAAATGTTGTCCCTAAGGAACCCAAGCTCAATCCAAAGAGCAGCTACCAATTAGCAAAGATGGGCTTCTGAAGGGAGGGGGGTGTGCATTTCTATTAGTACGTGAAATTAGCTGGGTCCAAAAAGGAAAGTTTCATCTCAGCAGTTAGTTTAAGTGCTACTGATAGCTATAATCACATGAGGGCTGCAATTCCGACTGAAAGGCTTTTCAAATGAACAAACACAAAGGAAAAGGAGAAACACAAGTGTTTTCATGATGAATGACTGCCTAGGATTACAGAACTGTAAGAAGCCCGGGCTAGAGATCCAAATACGCCAGAGTGTTGTGAACTAACAAACCCAAGACAAATGAAGCCTCCTCGCTCTTCTGACGAGGTCAGTGCACCTGTCCCTGTGCACAGTAACCAACTGAATTTCAAGTTAGAGAAGGGCTCTGAGAAGATGAAACCCCACAAGTCATTTTATGTTCTCTGCTGCCTTGCCTGAACAAGTCAATCCCTCTAAGAACAGCATTTTCTCCTCACCTTGTCTTACAAAAGCTGCACATTGCTCACACTACAGGGTTGAGGTGTCCACTTGCGAGCAGCCTACTATGTGGACTTAAGACACACTCTCTGGCAGTCAACTTACTCACAGGTCAGGGGGAGGTTTTATAGTACACTTATAATTTATCCACATAAGTACTGGAAAAAATCTACTATTATCCACAATCTTCTCCCAAAAAGTTCTAAAATGTTCTTTTTAAGGCTTGAAAAGGCAAGCAAAGGACAAAAAATAAGACTCTCAGAGTAAGACTTTATACAAAGCATGTCCAAGTGATGCCTAACTTATAATGTGGCAAATATCATCTGACGCTATGCCAGATAATCAAAGAGGTCCTCACTGTGTGAAGGGACAAGGTTAATAGCAAAAACTCAAGAGTATACATTCCATGCATATATCCCTTTCATAAAAAGCCCCTTGACTTGAATTATCACATGTCTCTCTGCTGATGCCTTTTAAAGTCTCTTTCTAGGTAGCAGGGTTCCCAGCTCTGTGGCTCAAGTGATGACAAACAGACCATTTCCTATTCAATCGACTTCCCTCATCAAGACTGCAAGAATCCAGTGATGTAAAGAATAATTTTCAACAGCCACCTTCAATTACTAACGTTTGCCCCGATCACAGACTTCAACGCCAATCTCCTTTTATGTTTAAATACCCACACAAGGGATCTTTGAGACACACAGCATGGCCGTTTCCTCTGCTCTACCTTACCCTGCAAAGAGCCTGAGGTATACTGCCATGGCCGTCTCTAGCAGGGCAGAATGGAGAACACGGCCGTGACAAAGGGGTACTCATGGTTAGGACATGGCTTTCCTAAGTGAATTTCAAAAACCGAAGGCTACTTAAAGAAAAGGAAACAACATTTCCATGGCATTTACCCCAGTTCTCCTGGTTTTCCACCTACAGAGCATACTTTTTTGGTTTACCTTCATTTGCATGACCTGTATGTATTCAGAGTCCTCCTGCTGAACCTAACCCAGCTGTAGAAACATTCAGTATAGGTTAAGCAAGGAAGAATAGCTACTATTCACTCAATGACAAGACAATCTGCATCTATACAGGATAATCTCAACAACATGTCAAGTTTTACCTGTCCGGTAACGAAAGATACCTTTAAAATGTTCAAGAATAACTTGGTTTTGGGACACCAAATTCAGGGATTTTTAAACTGATATGTACTAAGCTCTTTGCTATTTCTGTAGGACAACTGAGACTTTGGACTCGAATATAAGGCTTTCCTTTTATATGTGGGGAGGTCCAGGAAAATCTACTCTTCTGAAGAATTTTCATAACCCACATTTCCTTCTCAATGCATTTTATACACAAGCTGGGAGCTCAGCAACTATCTGACTACAAAGTCAAATTTTTACAATGCAAAGGGACCATTGGTAAAGCAAATGCTTGCCTCTCTTTTCATGAGCTTTTAACTTCGGCATGTCTACTGAGAATTTATGCAAGTGAACAATACTTTTCCTTATGCCTGTATCATATTTATGCTAATCATGGAAACACGAATCCTTCATGTTCTGTTGGGGGAAAGAGAGCACTTACACCTTAAACTAAATGTAACTTCTGTCCAGGAAGTGAGAAGCAGTACAAGCCCCCTGATGGGAAAGACCAGCCAAGCACACAGCGGGGCTCACAAGCTCCCACTGCAGCACACACCTCTTTCAGGAAACACAACCGGAAAGTTAGCAGCCAAGCTCCCCTTCCAGATGCCTTCCTTGCAGGTCACACCACTATTCTGTAATGCTCAACCTCTGTTCCAGCAGAACTGCAGCCACAGGACAACACACCAGATGTGTTGAAGAGACTTCACATCTCTTCCCCTGCATTCTGTATTACATAATAGTGATCACCCATAGGTAATCTCCAACGACTACTTCCTGACACCGGATAATATCACAGGCTCAAAAATTGTCAGGACAATGACGTGACACACAAACCTATCATACACTGAAGGCTACATTACTCTCTGAAAGATCCACTCACCCAGAATGCACTATAGACAAACAAACAAAAAACTCAACCAGTTAATGAAATAATTAATTTCAAATAGCACTGAGACAAATTAGGTTTGTGTTGAATTCCAAAATGCTAAAGATGAAAGTTTCTGAGGAGGTATTACATTCTACAACCTTGATAATTTTTAAACTATTTGAAAGAGTTTCAGGATCTAAACAAAACCAAAGTCCGTATGACCTGATCGCCACATCTCGGATCCCTTTGAGAGAAGGAGAAGATGAACTAGATCTGAAGGCATTCTGGCTCCTTTCTCACACTATAATTGAGTTAAGCAAATTTCTTACTGCCAAGAAACATACGAACTCATCTGCGTCTCATTCAGAAGTTTGTTTTTGTGCTCAAAGGAAAAGAAAAAGCTTACTGACTCTCAAGTCAGGCATTCTGATCCCCACCCCCATGAATGGTGAAGGTGAGAAGGCTACACGGTACAGAGAACAGCTGGGATGCAGGGCCTGGCCTCCAGTATCCCTTCCTCTAGTTCTTTAATCCATAGTAGGCTGCAATTCAGTTTCCTAGACACACTCTGGATCACTGTGAAAATTAAATGAGAAATGGTATATAGGTACTCAGTATGCAGCAGTACACTCATTGGCTATTACAATAAAGTCTGAATTAAAGAATTTACTAAAATCAACCTTTATTCCTCTCTAAGCACATCATGGTATACATGATATATAGATATAGATGGATGGATGGATGGATGGATGGATGGATGGATGGATGGATGGATACACTTGACTTACTATCCAATATAAATGCTCAAGTATAAAGTGCAACATCATCAACTAGGGGCAAGCTTTCTGACTTTTTTAAAACCATAATAATAATTCCCAAAGAAACAAACCATCTGAAACTCATAGTACTTTTCCAGGCATGGAGCACATGCCTGCAATCTCAGTGAGCAGAAGAATCACCAGTGTGAGTGAGGCCAGTATGGGCCATTTGGAAAGGCTGTCTCCAAATTCCCAGTGTAGGAAGTGAGACCACATTCTACATGTAGTAAACTAGTGCCGAACCAAAGAGCAAGCATGAGTCGCCGTGGAAAGCAGAGAACGGCATAACGAGCAAGTCTAAACAATCCGGACAGAATCAATCCCCCAATTAAACGGGAATGGCTCTCAATGAGAAACCAATGTGTGAAAGAATTATCTCTCGGTTCATCTATGAGGGGAGGGGGAAAAGATTACTTTAAATACACTTGTCTCTTACAGTGAAAAACATAATCAAACAAACACCACTCAGAAACATATGCCAACAGATGCTTTAGCTGACTTTCATGGTAAAATGAGGCAGGAAAATAGTTTTCTTTCATGCCTACAATAATCTACGGCTAAGAAGAAAACAAATACGCCACACTTCTAGACTGTCCATGGTGAAAAGAAAATGACTTGGGAAAAGCTGGGATTGCCTCTACCCTGCTGGCTCTATCACTATGGAAACCAGTGAATTGTCCAAGTCTACTCAGACTTTCCAAAGGAAGTATCTGTTTTCATCTCAGTGTCTCTGAGACAAATACTTTCCAAAATGTTCCACATTTTACTTCAAGTACTTTAAAAAGTTATTAGCAACTTCCTTACACCTTACAAATTTAATAGTACTGTCAATTTCTAAAGCATTTTCAACCTAACACTCCAAATCTATCTTAGATGATGAATAGCTAAGACTCCATTCTTCACCACACATCTTTATTCAAACCTCTAGTCTCTTAATTTTAAAGGGAATTATTTTCCTTGTCAGAAAACACACCGCTAAGCAATATGACAGACACCTGGACATTAACGGTAGTTCAAGGAAACCAATTTGGATAGAGTAGGAACAAGCGCAGATAAAGCCATATCCTACTAGACATAAAATGTGGAACCTCACAGAATTAGACATTTTCTACTTGCTACCAAGCACCAACAGTTTCTAGAGTCTACTACAATTAGACAACTAAATGATGCACTGGCTAATAAGAATACATGTGTACCAATCTTTAAGACCTCCACAGCAAACCTGTCACTAGCCTCTGTCATGAGGAAATGGAAGCAGTTCAGGTCAGGGAACCATGAAGGTTACACAAACAGTCACTGACACAGGTAGGATTTGCAAGTGTCAATCTGACCACCAATGGAGATGCCTACTTACTGTCTACACCTCATCAATGACATAACAGGTGAGTGTAGGGGCCAAAACAAATTCTGTGATGGAAACAATTCAGCAACATCTGAAAGAGCATGGAAATACTGCGGTGTTTCTAACTTATCTCCACAGAAAGGTCACTGCTGACCACTTAAAGAAGACGGCTCCTAAAGAGGCAGGCCATAAACCCATCTTCTCAGTCACTACGCATGCTGGCTGAAGCACGGCCAGTCCCAGAGACACACTCCTGCTAAAGGGAGCGCCTGGGTATACCTGTGGCCCCAACCCTGGCCCTGTCCTCCAAGTCAGTTATCTTTCCTACCCCACTAAAACCACTCCATCCTAGCCAAGCGTGCAGCCTCGACTTTAAACCCAGGCAAAGATCTCCCGATCTTTTCATTTCAAAGTATCGGGAACCTATTATGTTCACTTCAAAAACAGGATTTGAGGATAAACTATTGAATATACAGACTACAAGAAAGATTAAAAGGAGAATCATTCACTCTTTAAAAGGGGACAAAATGAACATTCTAAATATATAAATAGGAATACAAGACTATTATTATACAACACTATTATTTTTCCAACAAAATGGGAATAATTAGCAGCTGGTTTTATTTTGATTGGTGGCAAAATCATGTGATTAAGCCTCTGTCAAAGAGTCCATATTAAGAAAATTAACCATAAAATAAATATAGTAAAATGCTGCTCCCAAAGCCTGAAAATGTTATGTATTACACATTAGTGACGGAAAAGATGGATACTGCTAATGTGAAGTACAGACACACCTGCATCATAGAGGCAGATCTGGAATCCTGTAATATACATATTAAACCAATGTAATAATGGCAATTACCCCTGGATGGTGGAGTACATATTAATTTCTCTAGTGTTTGTTGGATTATTACCATTCAAACTACCTGCAGGGGCCCATATTTCTTCAAAAGCAACAGTAACATTTGTATTTTCTTAGTATATAAAGTACACAGGCATACCAAGATATATTCTAATTTCATCAAAACAAGGATTGTTTTAAAAATGCTAAATATATATGTGAATGTATATATATACATATGCATATATACATGCTGGAAGAAATTACAAAGTGGTTCTGAAGGAAAAGGCATTTTACAAATAGAAACACAAACAAAATACCCTAGCACCCACAGCCCTGATTACGTAGAATATTTAGTTATCAAACAGTCAAGTGAGTTTCCATGTGTTAGGCACTGCTCTGTCCTCGGAGACACAGCAGTGAACATCTGTGGAGCTCTACATGTGAACGAGTGTTCACTAGTCCTTAAGTTTACACAAGTACAAAAGCTAACAGTTAAAGCTGTGTACAGCCTGCTAGTGATGTGCACTGTAGCTGCAGAAAAGCTCAGACTCACAGGCAACGAGCTTTCCAGAAAGATGGGTGAATCCAGAAGTAAGTCATGAGTGTCTCCAGCCCAACACTCTGCAGTAGTGAATATTACTTAAATGTTTTATTAGATCAGTTCAAACATCATTAGACCATATTTTCCCCATTGCTTTGCCATGGTTATTCCAACTTTTCAATATTAGTTCTGTTTTGACATTTATTTTATTTGTTAACCTGTACTATTTTTGTGAGTGCTCATATTGCTTTCTGATACACTTGTTTAATTTCAATTTCTCTAAGATTCAACTTTTTCCCTTAGTGAGAATTTTCATTGTGAACTGCTGTGGTTAGAGGCCAGTTTAAATAACAAGTAGGTTACAGTAGGGTAACTCAGAGCAGGAAAAGCTGTTCAGTCCCTCAGAAAAGATGAAAGCTACTTCAGAGCCAAGAGGGGCTGCTGCGACAGGCTTTGAGCAAGTCTACAGCTCAGCCTTGCTGCAGTAATTTGTCAGAAATCGCCTGCTGACTCAAAGGCAAACTTCACTCTCAACCGAGTCTTTGAATACATATAGAGTTTCAAAAATAATTTGGTCGATCTTATTTTAACATTTTTATTATAAGAGTAATCTATGATAAAATGTGTGTCTAGACAATCGAAAGCTCTTGGTGATGAGGAAGAGCAATGACAATTTAATGGGCAGGTTCACAGTTGTATAAATATGGTGTGTCTTAAATGAATAGCGTCTCAGACTCACGGAAATGCATTCATAAAGTCAGCCTCCGTAACAATCCTATGAGTACTGTTATCACCCGCACTTTCACAAGTCAGAAAACTGAAGGATAGATCGTTTGCCCAGGGCTAAAAAATTAGCAAAATATCGAGCACACAACTCTAACTACGCTCTATTTTGACTCTGTTAATTAGCTCAGTCGACACTGCCCCTTCAAAGAGTTTCCTAAATATCTAAGCAATTATCACCATTATCACCTCTCAGTTTACTTGAACACCGCTGTTCGAGATGATCTCAAGAAAAATGAATCAAAGAACATGAAGAAACCACGTGTGGTGGTACATGCCTGTTACATCAACATTGGCTGGGGGAGGCCGTGGAGGGTCAGGAGTTCAAGCATAGCCTTGGCTAAATGGCAAAGAGGTCAGCATGAGATCTTACCTCAAAAAAAGAAACAGGCAAAACAGTTTTGTACATTAATCTCAAGCTAGAAAGGCAGCCCCTGCAATCAGTTGCTTTAGGAAGGAGAATGGAGAGGCTGGCAGAGGCTCAGAGCCTCAGGTCAGGTCATATCTCTCATTTCCTTAATCCACAGCACCTTGCTGGGAAGCAAAGGGAAGGAAAAAGTAGCAATCTTTCAGTTAGATTTCTAAGGTGTGCTGCCCTGGCTCTTCAGAATCAAACAGGGAAACAGCCTGTTTATGTTGTGGACAGACTGTAAAGCTATAGCTTGGAAAGGCACAGACTGTAAAAAAATGCCCGGAAAGCCAGGCAATGGTGGCACACGCCTTTAATCCCAGCACTCAGGAGGCCGAGGCAGGCAGATCTCTATGGTCTACAGAGTGAGTTCTAGGAAAGGCTCAAGCTACACAGAGAAACCCTGTCTCAAAACAACAACAACAACAAAAATGCCCGGAGAGTTTCCTATATAAAGGAGTCGGCCATAGTCAAAGAACTAAGTCTATTTAAGCACAAATGTCTGTGTGACTTATTTGACTTATGTTAATGAACCAACAAGTTACAAACAGTAAAAGTGAGCTTCTAAAATGTTTAGGTAGCATTGTACCTTTTGTCTCAAGAAGAAACAGCAGAGTTGGCTTTATCTGCCTACCGGCTGAAGAGGAAGAGGAGGTTGCAGCAGACTAGAAAATCGTAAGAAGAGACAAACAATTTATCTGGGTTGTGATGCTTGCAAGGGCTGGCGTTTAGGGCTACAAAAGGTATACTTGATTAAGTACGATTTCATGTGTACCCCACCTCCAAAGATGAAGTCGTTCACACTTTTCTCTCCTTAAGTATAGTGAATATATTGACATTACATTCTTGATCTTATAGCTCCAATAACAATAGTGTTTGATAGGTCAGAAGAAAATTTGAGGGAACTGGATAGATGGCTCAGCAATTCACAGCATATACTGTTCTTACGAAGGACCAGAGCTAAGCTCCCAGCACTTGAGCTGTCTGTCTGCTCACAACCACCTGTAAAACCAGCTCCAGAGGATCCTACTCCTCTGGTCTCCTTGGGGACTGCATTCACATGCATACCCCACCTAGAACACATACACAGAATTTAAAATAGAATAAAATCTCTTTTCAACGAAAAATCTGTTAATTCTATTGACGCAATCACACACATTAACTTGAGTTTAAAAAAATACAGACCTGCTTGTTTTGGCTGGGGATATAGCTGAGCAGGTAAAGCACTTGTCGTGTGAGCGTAAGGAGCTGGCCTAGAACACAAGCCACACTGAGTAATCCCTAGACTCCTACAACAAGATGGGAGAGACAGGGAACTCTCTGGAAGTACATGGGACCCAACCTCAAACAGGTGAAAAATCAAGGTGAAAGGAGAGGCCAACAGGGGAGGTTGTCCTCCAACCTCTGGATGTGTGTGTGTGTGTGTGTGTGTGTGTGTGTGTGTGTGTGTGTCAGAGAGAGAGAGAACACCTGCTTGTTCAACTCCAGATTCAACATTCTTCCTTCACAGAGGAGAGAATTTACCCTGCTGTATCATGGTAGAATCCTTTCCTAAATATTTTGTATATTTACTCCATTTTACACGTGAAGAAAACGAAACCTGTGGGATGAGATGACCAGATCAAAACCAAAAAGATGGTAAGTGCTAGATTAGGATTCAGACTTAGGCAGACTAGGTACAAAAGTTATATCTTTAAATACTTCTTTGTACAAGCTCTTCCTGTCCAAATACAAGGAAAAAGGGCATTTGACAAAAGTCAGAATTTTCTCATGATATATAAATATAATATTATTTATTCATATATATTCATATATTATATATTTTATATAGTATATACTATATATTCATATATATTATATTTATATATTATATATTTTCATATATATAAATACACACACATATATATATACATATAAAACATATTTATATACATATAAAACTCAACAAAGTATGATGACAAGTGATCTTTTTCAGCCAGATAAAGAGCAAAGCAAAACCCCAAAAGGAACATATTTAATAGTAAAAGATTAGATGCCTTCTCCCCTAATAGTGGAACAAATTGAGAATACCTGTTAATTGCGCTGGGGATTCAGACCAAAGCAATTAGTTAAGAAAAAGAAAAGACATCCACATTGGAAAAACTGAAACTATCTCTGTGGACAGATATCTTGATTGTGCATAAAGAAAAGACAAAGGACGGCTGTGGAGATGGCTCAGTGGGTAAAGTGCTTGCCTTACACAAGTGTGAGACTAGAACTGTGTCCTTAGCACCCATGTGTGGGGTTCGCCTGTGATCCTAGTGCTTGGAAAGTACAGACATGGGACCTTTAGAACAAGCTGGATAGCTAGACTAGTATATCAGTGAGCTCTGAATTCAAGGGAGACCCTACTTCAATACAGCAAGTCAAGAGTGATGGAGAAAATAACACCTGTGGCCTGCACACATTTATGCATATACGTGTGCCCACGCACATTCAAAGGAGTCCCCAATACACACACACTCACATGTATACACATGCAAAAGAAAAAAAATCAAATTTTTAGAAAAAGGAAATCTGAAGGAATCAAAAAAACACATAACATACGTTCATCAAGGCTGCAAGATAAATAATCCATTATAAAATTATAAGACCAATTGTATTTCTACACACTTGCAAAGAACAATCCAAAAACAAAATTAAAAAACTCATTTACAACAGCAGCAGAAATAGAAAAATGTTTAGGAATAACTTTAATATAAGAAGTAAAAAACTCATACTCTGAAACTACCAGACATTATAAACTAAATTACAGTGGATCTAAACAAATAGAGAAATACACCATGCTCATGGGGCCTGCAGTGGAGCAAAGCACTCAGCTCCTGAAGAGCTGCAACCCCGCAATCCCTTCAAGGGCGTGCTTCTAAGGAGCTGAGGACTCCCACCAAGGCCCCACCTCCTTAAGCTTTCACATTTGCTAAAGTCTCACCCAGGGAACTAGAGTTTTAACTCACCCACACCTTAGCAGCGGCTGCTTAGAGACAGGAGGAAGAGAGATGGGGATCAGGAGGGGGTGATGGCAAGGGATACAAGGGCTCTTTTTTGGATGATCAAACTGCTTTCTAAATCAACAGTTGTGACAACTACATTATATGAGAATATATTAAAAATTACGGAATTGTACATCTCAAGTGTAAGTATACTGAATTGCACACTTCAAATGGAAGAACTATAAAGAACTGTGTGGTTTTTATCTCAATAAACTATTACTTAGAAAATAAATAACTTAGGCCTTCAAAAAACATAGCTCACATCTCCATAAAATAGAAATAAATAGAAAAATACATATAGTTAATGCAGGCAATACTGAAAGTGAAGAAATCACAGACACAGGTATTTCTCAAAACAAATGCAAAATAATCTTCACACAGAAAATGCAAGTCCCAGAATAGCACATGGAACAGGGTTCTACTTGTAAAAAGGCGCCATTATGCAAAAACAGCAAAGGAACCACGAGCACAGAACTCAAGAGAGGGAGTTCACTGCAGGAGCGATGGGAAATGTGAAGGAAGACAGACAAGGGGCTCTCAATGGGCTGATAGTGTTTTGTCTTAAACTAAGCGTTGGGCACCCAGTTCATTAAACACCACTGCTTCCCTTGTTTGGGTGATTTCTTTTAAGACAGGATACTGAGTGGCTCAGGCTGACCTCAGTTCTGTAGCTGAAAATGACTATGAATTTCTGGCCTTCCCGCTTCCATCTCCCCAGTGACGAGCATCGGGTGTGCGCCACCACATCCAGTTTATGTGGTATTGGAGTCAAACCCAGGACCTTGCGCATGCTAGGCAGGCACTTTACCAACTGCGCTACCTTGCCCAGCCCCTCGAAGACATTTTCAAAAACCTTTTAAAATGTGCAAACAGTACGAGCTTTTAACTTAGAAAGCATGGCCCTCTGAGGATGTCTTTACTAAAAGGGTGTGTGTGTGTGTGTGTGTGTGTGTGTGTGTGTGTGTGTGTGTGTGTGATATGCAATATATGCAGGCAAAAGAGGGAGGTAGTTTAAATGAATTCAAATGAAAGACTGCCAAGTTGGGCAAAGCAGTTACTAGTCTGACAGAATGAATCCAAACGACCCACTGGTTATCTCTCATGTAACAGTTACATAACGGGTGTAGTATAAAACGAACATTAGACATGAAGTGTATCAGCAGAAGTATAGACAAAGTGTTGGGGGAGTTCAACTGCAACCTGAAATATCTAAGAGGGTTGCATGGGGGATGGAATGTGTAAGAAGCTCTGAGGACTCTGGACAGGCTGTTATCGGTCAAGGATGGAGGAAACAGTGGGAACAATAATACACACTAGACATTTAATAAAAATAATAGCAACTCATGGTTATTGATGGCACACTACATACCAAGAACAATTCTGAGTATTTTTAGTGCCTTACTCCATTTAATCTTCAAAAACAACAGCCAAAAAACCCTACAAAATAGATAATCTTATTATTTCCACTTTGTAGATGAAGAGAGTCAGAGGTCGAGTGATAAATGGCAGCAGAGCAAAGATTATGAAGCAAAGAAAATCTGCACAGGAGACAACGGGAAACACTGAGGGAAGTGTTTGACATGTGCTGACTTTAACCGCGAGGGAGAGGTAAAGAGTGCACAGGACATGTGCTAACAGGACAAGTCACACTGCTCGGAAGGAGGCCAGCTGAGCTGCAGAGCAATGCTGTCTCAGAGGACAGGCACGGGGCAGGGAACCAGGAGCTAGAACTCAGGAGCTGCTGCTGGGCTGAAGTCCCGTGAACACTGGACGCGATTTGATCAACCTTCACTTCCACCGAGCCTAGCAGCACAAAGACTGAGGTCTCCATAAGTATTTGCTTAATTGATGAGCAGATGGATTTTGATAGTCAAGAGAGAAGGCAATTGTCTATTCTAACCAGAAGATTCCTGAATGTACTAACAAAGGTGAAAACAACGTAACACTACAGTGAGATCTTGAGCACTCAACTGTGGACAAGAATTCAAAGGAAATAACTTCACTTCTATAAAATGCCAAAAAGGCAAACTTCCAGAAAGATAGGGAATTCAAGAAGACAAATGCATTTCACATTCCCCACTGAGCACAAACCTGTCAGCTCTCACTAAGGAAAGGTAAACCAAGAGAATGCAGGGGAGGCAGGAACATAAAGGAAGATGCGCGGGAGCAAATCAAACCTGAAAGCCCTGTGCGGTCCTGAGAGAGCCGCAGGCCAGCTGTCTTTACCTACTCCTGGGGTCTCCCTGCCAAGATTCAGGAATGAGAAAGATGTCAATCCCTGATCTGAAAAGTTGAGTAAGTGTCCCTAAGAAAATCTTCATGAGGAAAAAGCAAGTCCCAGAATAGTACATGCAACAGGGTTCTATCTGTAAAAAGGAGCCATCATGTAAAATAGCAAAGGAATAATTAAGGGGTGGGGGAATCTGTAGGAAAGATAGGAAACATGAAGGGTCTTTCTGTTCCCAGCTAAACTCTTTAAAATCAAAAACAGTTTTTGGTTCAAATTTTACTTATTGTGTCTCCCACTGAAGTATAAATCATCTAAAACTGGCATCTCCTAGTGAAAGTAGACAAAAGACGGTCTCAAAAGGCTTGACAGGTACAGAACCCTCAAAAGGAGAAGAGACAAGACAACAGTGTCTGACTTTCTCTTGAACAAGCAGGGAATTCCAATTGAAAAGCAGCTCAGGAGGCTGAAGAGAAGGAAGGCACTGAACACTACATTTAGAAGCCATGGTTCAGTTGGGGATGGAGCATTCCCTCAGTATTTCCTGTGACTGAAGACATTGCAAAGGTTTCTCTGCATTCACAGAACACCAAGTTCTGGCAATACCAACATCTGAATTTAAGTCAGAAGCACCTTACACACATTACTGAAAGTGACTTAAAATATCACATGGAAAAGGACAGTTCAATGAACGCAGCAGCGCCGTTTCAAAATATTGAAATACCTAACTCAAACCTGCAATGCAAGAGGGAGGCCTATCACACCTCTTGTGGTCCTCTGTAGTCCTTAGATTCATGGAACTCACAAGCTGAAGGGAGAAATAAAAATGCTTTCAAGAACCGTACTAATTTTAGGCAAACAAAGCAAGTAAAGGCGCTGACCAGTTTCGGGTGTGCATTTGACTCGTTCTGCAGCACTGTAGGCAATGACATGGTGGGCCTGCGAGTGTCAGGGAGGGCGTAACCGAGCAGACTGACCCTAGGGAATGTGGGCAGCAACAGGGAAGGAATCCTGGACAGCAGGGGAAAGGAGGAAGCCGGATGAACATAAGCATTCATCTCTCCCTCTGACTGTGGACCCTCATGACCAGTCACCTTCCATTCCACCCTCCACGCCTTCCAACTGCCACAGTGGACCCTCGCTCCTCACACCAGAGTTGAAATAACCCTTCCTCCTTAAGACGCCTCTGTCAGCTATTTAATAACAGTGTAGAGAAACGCAGCTAAGACACCAAGTGGATATACGAATCAGCCAGAAATACACTGATAACTGCTAAGCTGGTGGCTCACTCGCAAGTTCAAGTCGCTTACTATCAAGCGGCTAACAAATACCACTTCCTGATCCATGGTTGTTATAGCCCTGCCAATCTAGAATAATTCTGTAATTAATATGTCTGAATAACAACATACCCAACACTAGGATGACTTTATGTGCTTTAACTATGCTGATCACCAATAAGGCAGAATACACAAAAAATCCAAAATCTTACATAAATAAACAGTAACCAAAAGAAAACAAATACTTTCCAAGGAGCACGGATTCATTGTCTATGACTATAAGTCAAAACAACTTCTCATGAGGCATGATGGGGCACAACTACAATGCAACACTCTGGAGGCTGAAGCACACAATTGTGTTTGAGGCCAGCCTACACAGCGAGACCCTGTCTCAAAAAACAAAACAACAATATCCTATACAAAACTATTAGCTAGAGGTACAGGGGTTGAAGGGCAATGGGAACAGATAGAAAAAGCTCTGTCTTCAGCCTTCATCCTGCTAGCTAACGTTAGCATGCATCTTTTCTACTCCAGAAGCCATTCTTTTCAAGGCAAACGAAGAGCCACATATGGAAGATGGCAATGACACCAACCAATTCTACATCGCCTTTATTGGCAAGTGAGCAGGATGGACCTCTCCCACGGGCCTTTCTTCAACAGAGTTTTTGACGGCAAATAAACTGCACATATGCTTGTTGGACTGGGTTATCCCCTTTCATAAAACCCAAAAAGAGACCTCAGTGTTCATTTTGTGTTGATCATTACAGATGGTCAAAAGTAATCGGCTTTTCTGGAAAAGGTGATTATTAAACTCCTCCATGTCACAAGTATGGATGTCTTATATTCTATAAGCCAAAATCTTTGGTCCAATAAACTGCCAAGACTAGGTCTTGATTGAAATTTATTTTCACATCACATCTGAAAAAAAATAAGCAGAGAAGTGCACATAAAATTATAGAATATAAAAATATAGAAATTTGGGGGTTAGAGAAATGGCTCTGCAGTTAAGAAAGCTTTCAGAGGACTTGAGTTCAGTTCCCAGTACCATCAGGCAGCCCACAATCTCTTATAACCTCACTTCCAGGGGATCTGATACCTTCTTCCAGCCTTCTCTGGCATCTGCGTGCACAATATATATAAACTCATATAGGCACATAAAATAAATACATCTTTTTTTTTAAATTTATTTATTATGTATACAGTGTTCTGTTTGTATGTATCCCTGCAGGCCAGAAGAGGGAGCCAGATCTCATTACAGATGGTTGTGAGCCACCATATGGGTGCTGGGAATTGAACTCAGGACCTCTGGAAGAACAGTCAGTGTTCTTTACCTCTGAGCCATCTCTCCAGCCCATAAATACATCTTTTAAATGTATATATTATATGTACACATACCAATTTTGGAGTATTTTACTTATATACAAATACACATTAATACATACTGTTATAATAAGAGATTGTAAAAGACTTACAAGTCAGCATTATGTTGGTATGTTCAAAATAAAAGTTTGAAGGAAAATAAATTTCACTTTCTAAAACAGGCCATAATGTCTATTTTCTACTCTTTGGATGAAGAAAGGCAACAGTAAGGATGAGGGCTATAAGTCCTGGGAAACTGGTGAGAGCCTTAGAAGTAAACATCTTTTTCTTAGGTAGGGACAAAAAGCCATCAACAGTTGTAAACTGAAACAAAACAAAAACAAGAACCAGTTCAAAACTTAGCTACAAGAAGTTCTACCCTCAGACACCTGACTCCCAAGGGACTCCAGCCTCTAAGAGATGTACCTATGGGAAATACATCCCACAACATACATGCCAGCCTTCTCTGGATCCCACTTCCTCTGTCCTTCAGACTTTGTTTCCCATGAAGCAGTCAAGAATAAACATTCTGTGAAGTTCAACTGTTCAAACAACTCTAGAAAAGATACTGAAATCACCTTCTATTTATTGTCACATAAGTCTGAGGACTTTCTTTGGCCCCCTTTTCAACCTTCTGCTAACCAAGGTAAGGAACATGCTTGCTCCACTGAAACACAGCAATGTTCTGATGTGAAAAGCCTCGCACAGCGGAAAACATAAAATCAGACTGGGAGAAGCGCAGCTGGAAAAGCATGCTCTTAGCCTCCCCTTACTCTCCTCTCTGACTCAGTACTGCCCCCACCACCACCACCCCACCCCCACCTCATCCCCTGAACACTTGAAACAACTGCTTGAAATGTTCTTTAGTGCAGCAAGCAATAGCTTGTAAAAGGATGCAAACCAGCTGAAACATTTGACAGACAATGTTAAATACAGGGAATTCCTATCAACCATTTTACTTTAAAAGGAGCTTTGATGTTGGCTATCTTTCATGTACCTCTTTCATGGCACATTAATAAAGAAAACGGAGCTGAAGTAAATCAAGACCCAAGGTCACTGCCATCTAGAATTACAGCACTGTAGGTACCTGATGAAATGCGGATTAACGCTGCATGAGTAGTGAATAAATAAAAGCACCTCAACCCACCAATCAGGCAAGCTTTACAAGCGCTTCTGAACTTTCTTCTGCAACTAGACCTGCGACACCTTTAATCCGGAAACCTCATTATCATAATGTGAACCCAAATGTTAGGGTTCCTTCAATATGCAAGTGCCATGAAGCAGAAAAGTAATGGGAATTAAGTTGGGTGTAACCTTAGAAATGTGCGGATGTGGGGAACTTAAAAGTGGTATTTCGCTAAGTTAGGAGTACCCAATACAAAGATTTAGCCACATAAAACACATTAGAATCAAAACCCACCATACCACACCAAAAACCATAAATAAGGTGGATTCAAGAGCTCCAATTTTCAATTCTGAGTTTCTGTTCCCTAAATCTAGAAATCCTATGGCCAAATGAAAAGGATCTTAGCAAACGATTACAGCAATTTTGAATTATTCTAACAGGAGCTGCAAACAGAAAGAACCTAGTGACTCAGTGTGACCCAGACAGGAGCACTAAGAAACAACTTACATGCTTCTGAATGATCAATGGAACACTTCTTTTTCAAAAGTGACAGGAAACTGCAAGGTGTCCAATGTCACGGAAAAGAATACAACATGAATGAGAACAGGCTAAGAGCTAATCTCAAAGTAGAAATGGCTCCACTATTTACCACTGACCCTCACACGGGATTCACAGAGGAACTAAGAGCAAACAGCTAAAGCTACTTACTGCATCTGCCCCCTGCTCTGCATGCCTGTGTTCCCTCTGTCACAGAATCCAGCAGAGAATGCACTGGGCTCTACAGAATGGCTGTTCAAAGTCCTGAAAGACAGGCTCTCCATCTCCTAGAATATGGTTCCCAGCACTACCAAGAATATCACCAACGGAAAGGTAATAATTCCACTCTTCTATTTCTGAGACTGCAGAGAAAACTATAAAATAATTGTTGAAAATGAGCACTGTTTCTTCTATAACCTAAAGGTTATCAGAAACAAAACTCTAAGTTCATCACTTATTATAGTCATGTTGAACACTTTGCTGTTTAATTGGCATCCACATTCTGTTACAGCATGTACACTTGTCTAAATAGAACATCTGTTTTGGTTACACTACCCTGTATCTTTGGCAAGAACTTACAATAAAACTAACAAAAACAATCAAGAATCTATATTGGAACTGGCAACAAACGCAGATTTGTAACCAGAAACCTTAAGATGCAAAGTGACCATCCCTGGGCTCCAGGCCAGTTCTAATCTAAGTCAATAAACCAAGATCTCCAGGAAGGGATGCAGTCAAGGGTGGGCTGGAGCAACTCCTACAGATACTTAAACTGGACTTCAAGACACAAAAACACATGGGCTACAAAACTGATAAAACACAGTTTATTTTGATCAAAAACTGTCAAACTGAATTCAAATCTAAACATTATTTTGAAAAAACTCTCCCTTATTATTTATTCCTTATGCCTCCTTTCCCACTCTACTTTGCTAAGCAGTCTGTTTAGCTACGTATATTTAAAAGCATCCTGGCCCTTCAACAAAAGGAACATAGATTTATTTTTAAATTGACTAAATAGCACAAATATTCCAACAAGAAGCCTTATTAAGAAGAGGCCAGTGTTTATGGCAAGTGTGGGAATGGAGAGAATGCTGAGATGTCAAAGGAAACAAAACTCTGTAGTGCCTTACATCTTCCCAGGCTATGACTCCAGAAAAACACAGAACTGAAATACCACATCACCTTAACTTGTCATGACTTATAATGACCACGTTGAGACCCATAAAACAATGGAGGCCATGCCAAGTTCCAAGACTAGTTCCTGCCAGCATGGTAGTGTACGCCTGTGGTCTCAGCATTAGGAGGGCTAAGGCAAGAGGATCACAAGTTTGAGCCCAGCCTAAGATACACAGTGACGTCATAGGATTACTTAATTACAGAGAAAGCTCCCCATGGAAGGCAGGGAAGGGTAATGAGTAATGAGAAAGAAGGAAGGCCACCATGTTTCCTCACAGGAAAGAGCACCATGGGTTCTACACAGCCAGGGACACCTCAGCTGTACAGCAGAGTTCAGTAGTTTGTTAGAAAGCAAATTCCTGTCAACTAAAGCAAGAGGACAAAGTCCAGATGGCTTATGGGGTTTGAAAGGATTGCCCACAATCAGAAATCAAAGAAACCTTAGAAATTATCTCATCAAAATCTGCACCAAATACCCCTTCACACTGTGAAAGTGTTTATCCGAATGACAGTTCACACATTAAGACTGCATCTAAAATCTATGGCCTTTCAAAACTTCAAGCACTGACTCCAGTCGATCTCAGTGTCGACAGATTTGAAAAGCATGCTCCATATCTGACTGCAAGAACCGGTCCCATGGATGTGCAAGGCACTGCGGCCCTCACACCAGTCCTTACTCAGCATTCCTTGGGAAGCCACACAGCCACACCTCTAGTTTGTCCACAGGGTCTAGAAAGACTGTTAAAGAGTATGGCCAAGAGAGGAAGCGTCCGCTAGGTCTGGTGTTCAATTTCGAAAGCATGCTGACTTCAGAGGTTACTGCACTGTGTCTGACAAGAGCACACCCAATAGTTGTTCTCAGAACAGCAAAGGAACAGCCCTTTTCTCCAGTTCCCACAACACCTCAGCAGCACACTGTGCTTTCAGTGTTATTTCTAAATCCACCCAGAACATCGGGAACGTTTCATCTGCACAAGACGATGAAATAAGACACAAAAACTTTCTCATCTTAGAGAGGTCGTCCTACTGTAATTACAATCCTGTCTTCTTTTGTGATACTCACTCCTACCTGCAGCCCTAAAGTCATGTAGTTCCCAAATCTGGAGGAGAGGTGAGCAATTCTACTTTGTCTTGGCCATCGGTGAGGCTTACAGCAATCAGAATTACCTACACGCAGTGGGATCTGCATATAACTCTCTCTCCCGCCAGATAATCATTAAAGCCTTTTATGTTACACTTAGCACATAGGAGAGCAAACGTAAAAGCACCTGGGCCTTAAGCCTTAGTCTCTAAGAACAATTTTTGATCTCCCCTCTTACACACATCCTTGGCTACTTATACTTTTTTCAGCTCTGTTTATGTCTTTGTAAAAGTCATGCTTGGCAGGAAGTCTGCAGTCAGTACATGTAAATTGGTTTTCACTTTTAGTTTCTATTTTTTTTTTTTCTTCCTAGTGGCAAAGCCCTGGAAGCCAATGTAGTCTATTCAGAACATGATGGAATATTTGCATATAAAACAGCATGATTACATACATAAGAGCTAAATCAGATACTAAACGCTAGCAGATGTCAAAAGAAAATGTTTGAATGTAAAAGAAAATGTGCTCCAATCTTAGTTTAAGCACAGAAAATTCAAACTCTTTTACAAAAAAAAAAATTACAGCATTCTTAATACACTGCTTAAAGCAATTACCTGATACATTTTAACGGACATAAGACTTATTCCACGAGCCAATCACCCAAACAGTTTTGGTTTTCTACAATAACAATTTTATATTCTCTTTTGAATAAAATCCTACTCCCAAGAGTTCGTCTCAGTTGGTCTACAAGCAGCCTTTTCTCTTGCAATGAAATCACAATAAACCCTGACGTGTCACTAACCAACGTGTTTAGGAAGTGTTCTGACATGAGGGATCTTACTGAGACAATCCTATTGCTAATTTAAATTCCCAGGAACCCTTAGAAAGGGTCGTGGTTTGTGGTGGCCCAGGTGCAGCCTAGCTGCCTTGGTCACATACATTGTATTTTGTGAACTACTGACCTGTTTGCTTTCATAGCGAGCATCTTTTGTCATTTTATAAGCAGCCCAAATTCTCTTTCTAAAAACTTCCCACCTGCTCATTAAAGAGTGCTGCTGGCCAACTTTCCCTCTTAGCAGCCTTCAAGGTTTACAAGCTTTTAAAGGGTTGCCAGATTCCATATAGCAATGATTCTCAAACTTGTCTCACTGTGTCAGTAAAAATAACGAACGCACTGCATATCACAACCCAATATCTAACCCATACATGCAAGCTAAGGCGTCATGAGATGACATTTGACCTACTGCATAAGATAGACACTTTCTGTTCTTTTCAACTAAAATGGTTTTTAGCTTTCACCAATGGACTGTAATCTACATTATGGAAAACATGGCTCTAGAGAGCTCATATAATATGGCCAAATAAGAATAGATAAATTCACACACGCCTTCCCTCAGCTTAGGTGGCTTTTTGAAGATCACAAAGAGAGCATCTCCTCTACCTGAAACCTGTACTTCTTGCCCCTCTCTATACTCTTCCCTTGCTTTTAATTCTCCATGTAGAATGTATGACTAATTCATGCACTGTGTGTGTGTGTGTGTGTGTGTGTGTGTGTGTCCATGCATATTTATATGTACCATTTCCCCTCTAGAATAAAAGCTTTCTAGATCAGTGGTTTTCAACCTTCCTAACGCTGTGACCCTTTAATACAGCTTGTCATGTGTGGTGACCCCCAACCATAAAATTATTTCATTGCTACTTCATAACTGTAATTTTGCTATTGTTATGAATCGTAATGTAAGTATCTGATGTGCAGGATATCTGATATGTGACTCCCAAAGGGGTCTCGACCCACAGGTTGAGAACCACTGTTCTCGATAGACGGTTCTTGGTGTCGTTTACTGTTCTCATTCATAGCATACAGTGAGTCTGGGTGCTGAGTGACATGTCCTGACCCATCATGAGATGTGTTTGTTAGGAAAAAAGCTACAAAGCAATCAGAAACGTTTGTCCTAAAACATGGCTATGTCTGGGTGTTAAGGAGAGAAACTGTCTTTAAGAAGGAGGATGAAATGCTGCA
>CABHPH010156914.1:12510-25913 GCA_902168325.1 Peromyscus nudipes | reverse complement strand
AGGGGAAGGCGTCCCACTCAACGTACGTACGCCATGCCAGAGGTCTTCTACGCCATGCCAGAGGTCTTTAACATCTCAAGGGGAAGGCATCCCACTCAACGTACGTACGCCATGCCAGAGGTCTTCATGCGGACAGTATCTGAGCATCATCTATGTTCCCTGGACTATGGAGACCCTTATAAACATGCTTTGGAGAAGCTGACCACTCCTCCAAGGAAAAAGGAAGAAAAAGATGGCAGAGAGGGCAAGATGAAGAAGAAACAGATTACTGCAAGCACAAGTTTATGAGAGAGGGACTCAAAAAAGAAACAGCTGTGCTCAGGAGACGTTAGGGGCCCTCCCTCCTTTGAGAGGAGGCAAGCAAGAACGATGGAATAAAGTGGGCCTGGATGGAAAAGTATGTATTAGGCTTTCAAGACATTCTGTCTAAGGGTCACGAGACACAAAATGATCCAGTACAAGCAGTTGGAAGCCTGATCCCTAAATGGGTCACAACTGGCTCAATGGAGAAGACACCAAGTTTCCTAGTGGGCAGAACCTAAGCAAACAAGCAAAGAGAAAAATTCTTGAAAATACCTCATGAAAGACCAGTGATTATATCTGATCCACCCAGAGGGCCCAAGCTCCAGATTACAACCACACCCACTTCCAAACGCATTTTTTTTTCCCTATCCCTGTAAATTCTGAGGCCTTCGCTTACAGGGATCAAGCTACTGAGACTGGAACAGAAAAGGAACACCAAGAAAAAGAGGTAAGGCCAACCACCAATTCCTACACTAGTGTTTTCTGGAGGGAAGCAGACCTGCCATAGAACTAACTCATCAACCATGGAGCTCCGGTGATTGTGGTAAAGAACATTTCAGTTGCTGACATGAGGTGGTTCTAATGACTGAGAAAGCCTGAAAAAGCTCTGCTAGGCACCCATTATTCAGCCAGGGATGACCCTGAATTCATTCAGACAAGTTAATAATGAGTTGGGATTTGGTGGAGGGGCTCCCTCCGCACCCCTCCTTGAGTCTAGCTGATTAAATTCAAACTTAGGTTCGAAAATACTTGTAGCATGAGCAAATATATAAATAAAACAGCTAGAAAAATCTAGTAGACTATGAATGCCAATCTCTGAGTAATAGACTACAAAATAGTTTTGTTTTCCTTTGCATTTTCTGAGTTTAAAAAAACAACTTTTATTTGAACATAATTATGAAATGAAAAAATTTTAAATTGCCAGAGAACAAAAGCTATGACTTTTCTTTCTGGGCAGTATGAAAGATTACACACCCATGTTAACCTGCTACTTACAACTAAAAGTCATAAACAAAATCCACCATCTAAAGGCATCTATAAGTCAGCAAGAAAGAAAGTCTCACACTTAGGAGATGTTGACTGGCATAGAAAGATGACAGCATACAGAAACAGCACAGGAAACATACAGTGGGCACTCCTTTTCATAACATTAGAAACCACACACATACGAGAAATAGAATCTAAGACATAAATTACGTTTTGGGCAATGGATTTGAAATCCTACCACACAGCCACATTCGCTAGCTAGTCTGTAGTAACATGTATTTTTAATTTCTTTTTTTTTTAATTGACTTTTTCATCTTAAAGTCTTTTATTTATTCCCCAAGTGAGCTAACCTTTTAAGGCCCATCCAATTCCCTAGTTAGAGTTTCTGGAAGGAACACTAACTTACCTCAAGCAAAAAAGTTATGATTCCTTAAATTATGTTTTCCTCCTGTAAAAAGTTGTTAGCCCTCTGGGATGAAAGAAGAGCACGCTTCGGTGAGTGTTTCCCACGTCTCCCACCAGGGCTTTCCTCCAGTGTGATCTAGCCACTTCTGTCCCTCACTAAGCAGGCCTAGTCAACATCTAACCTCCAAACCACATCCCCAGACCTGGCTACAGCACCTCTCTGCTCCCTTCCATCACGCACTGTACTTCCAACTCTGGCTAATAAAAGTGCTCACTGGGAAGCAAGACTAGTTATTTCTTCTTTTTGAGATCCGCCTGCTAACATCCGTGCATACAGTAAAGCTTTTAGGACAGAGACATAAACACCAAGTCAAACAACAGCATGAACTGTTCTGCATTTCTAGACACCAGGCTTGGAGTGACTCGTGTATCTGTGATGCTCCAAAAGATACACAATGCTGTGAGTTAGAGCAATTTTCAGCTACAGCTTGCCAACTGGAGATGAAAATGTAAGACAGCAAACTCTAAACATTAGCTCCAGTTAGTTCACATTCAGTTATACAACTCTACCATATCATCCTTTTATTCCCAAAATCAACATCTATCTTTAAGAAAATATTAAGTCCATAAAACCATAAATGCTCAAAAATATATATATTTTTTCAAGACAGGGTTTCTCTGTGTAGCTTTGGAGCCTGTCCTAGATCTCGCTCTGTAGACCAGGCTGGCCTCGAACTCACAGAGATCCACCTGCCTCTGCCTCCCGAGTGCTGGGATTAAAGGCGTGCACCACCACCACCACCACCACCACCACCACCACCACCACCACCTGGCTAAAAACATAAAATTTTTTGATGCTGACATGACACTTTATGTGACAGGTCCTGGTCAAAGCACAAGCACATTATTTTAGGCTTTGTGTATAAGGCACATGTAGAACATAAAAAAGCCTTGTGTTTGAGTCCTGGTCAAAGCATAAGCACATTATTTTAGGCTTTGTGTATAAGGTACATGTAGAACATCAAAAAGCCTTGTGTTTGAGTCCTAATCACAAGATATGTCAATATATATAGGGATATATCCCAAAATTTTAAAAACATCCAAAATTTAAACACAACTAGTCTCAAGCATTTTAGAAAAGAGATATTTCAACCTATAATAAGTCAACAGTCTTGAGATTTAGCTGATCAAACCATTTAATGCTTACTGTTAATAAGTATGAATAAAGTCTATAACAGGCTACAGTAGGTACCTTGCTGCTCGAGCATGAGGAACTGGGTGCAGATCCCTAGCATTCATGTAAAGGCCACGCAGAGTGGCACGTGCCTGTAGCCCCAGTGCCAGGCTGGATGGAGACAGAGGAATCCCAGGGATTTGCTACCTGGTGTATCCATCCCAATGTCTAGCTCCAGGTTTAGTGAGAGTCAAAGTCTCAAAACATGGAGTGGTTGGATAGATGGTTCAGCCATTAAGAGCACTTGTTGGTCTTGCAAGAGGTCCATTCCCAGCACCCACATGGCAGTTCAGAACCATCTGTAACTATCTCGGGGGATCCAATGCCCGCTTGTGGTCTCTGTGAGCACTGTGGGCATAGTGGGAGCTCACACAAGCAGAACGCCACACACAGAGAATTGAATGAAGAGGGAGGGAGAGAATAAGGGGAAGACCCCTAACACTGACCTATGACATCCACATGTGCATGCATGGATGTGTACACACACACACACACACACGTGCATGCACATACACACAACACACACACACACACACACACACACACACACACACACACGAGATTTAGGTTTATCCAGGTAGACCTACAAGTAATAAGCTTAATATGAAGGCGTTGATTTGAGAACATGTCAGCAAAGTAAACACTTGCTGCGTACACATGAACACAATGTCTCCCAAGGGCTGAGCCATTTCTACATTGTACCATTGTTATAAAAAGGGAAATGATATCTTTTGCCAAAAAAATAGCAGTATAACATTAGAAAATAATTATGTGACACTATAACATGAAAGGAAATAAACAGTCAACATTAAAAACAAGTGCCTAGGAGATGTGGTGGTGTGTGCAACGGAGCTCTGTTTCGTCTGCTCATCCTCACTCACCACTGTTCACTCCTGCTGAGCAACAAGTCAGTCAGGAAGCCGAGCCACAGCCACAGCTTTTAAAGATATCGGAAAGATGCCCAGGGAACCTGAGGTGGCAATTCACCCTCACCAGCCTCAATGTGAAATCCTGGAGAAGCTGTGAGCCAACTTATCAGAGGCACAAAGAAGAACGTGAAAGTGAAAGAAACCAGTGCATATGCCTACCCAGACACTGAGAAGCACTACAAGAAAAACACCTTGTGGGGAAGTGCTGTGGAATGTTATTGTAACTAGGCAAAGGTATGTTACATTTGTTTATGCTGTGGAATATTACTTGAACTGTGTAAACATTTACATCTGTTTATGTTGCATTTATTTAACAATGGAAGGATGTGTGTTTAATTATATAAAGATATGCTACATTTGTTGCATCTTGCCTGCCTAAGGCATCTGACTGGTCTAATAAAAAGCTGAACAGCCAATAGCTAGGCAGGAGAGGGGTAGGTGGGGCTGGCGGGCAGAGAGACTAAATAGGAGGAGAAATCTTGGCTCCAGAGAAAAAAAGAAAGAGAAGGAAAAGGAGGGAGATGCCCGGGGCCAACCAGCCAGGCAGCCACCAAACAGACAGACAGACAGACAGGGAAGCAGGAGGAAAGTAAGACAGACAAAAGGAAGGAAAAGAAAAGTAACAAGCCCCAAGGCACAAGGTAGATGAAGAGAAACAGGTTAATTTAAAAGAGCTAGCCAGAATCAAGCCTACGCTAGGCTGAGCATTCATAACTAATAAGGCTTCATGTCATGATTTGGGAGCTGGTTGGTGACCCAAAAGAAAGCCAGGTACAGTGAAGGTTCCAAGACACAGGACCATTTCCAAATGAGAACCCACAAGTGACCACTGACTTACACAGTCCTTCCGAGATTGTTAAACAAATTACTTCCATCAGTACTGAGCCAGGGGTGGAGGTTGAAGTCACTATTGCAGATGCTTAAGTCAACTATTTTAATAAATTGACTTAATCAGTTTAAAAAAAAAACAAAGCAAGGGCCTACTATGGGCCATAAAACTGAAAACTTAAATGAACTCTACAACATCTCATGAATTTTCAGTGACATGTCCAACTTTAAATGTAAGTGACCAATTGAATCCCAGTTAAATTCTGCCACTGGGATCCGGTTTAATTTTCCCCGCTTTGGTAGTTACGATTTGAACCCCTGGATGATTTCCCCGGTACAGAGAAGTACCAGGGATTACAAAGTATCAAGGGTGGGGACAGGAATACATGAGAGAAGGTGAGTGGTCACACAGTGTAAGGCAGGACAGAAGTCACGGCACCTCCTGACCTGTGGCAGCACACTCAGATAAAAAGCACTGGAACGGCGGATAAGGATGTACTGGAGGCTCCACTATGGTGTTCTGGAAAGATTCAAAGGCAGGTGATAAGACTCTGGCGAGATGACAGAAGTACAGAGGGAAAGCAGACAAATGACAGAGAGAGCAAGCACGGAGACAAACGAGAGTCACAGGAGGTGAGAGACCGGGTCTCCGCAGACACTTGGGCCAATGACAACAACTGAAATCAAGGCGGATCCTCCTCCAGCACTCACTGTAAACTCTGATTAGACATCTGCAACTCTTAAAGATAAAGGGCTGGCACACAGATTCTACCAGAACACTAGGGAATAACAGTCCATGACAAAGAGAGCCGGAATGATAACCAGAAGGATGAGTCAACTACAGGACAGACACCACAGTGCCCCATACGAAGATTCCAAACTACCCGAGAGTTTCCAGTCTTCAGAAGAGGGATGGCAGAAATGAAGAGTGCGCGGCACACTACAGACGTGAAGAGCATAGGCATTCTCATACCGTGTAATAGAATTGCACACTTCTACAGTGTCTCTGGAATACAGCTTGGTACATGAGCAACACCGCAAATCCATGTGCCTCGTACTTCTACTACCTTACACATCTCAACTAGTACATATACAAATGGCTTATCATTAATTATGACTGTTTAAACATCATTGATTTTTACTCCATCAAGTTTAATGAATCCAGATTTGTGTGGCCTCGTGGCTCATTTTCCCTAATACATACTAAAGTTCAGTGAAGGCATGCTCCATGAGCAAATTCAGTATGTTTTCACTACTTTCCTCTTGGCATTTTTGAGGCAGGGTCTTACAGATGCCGTCCTGCATCAGCCTCCCTGTGCTGGGATTGCTGGTCTATACCAACATTCCCAAGTTGTATAGATAATCACTACACCTATTCCTGGATATTTACATCAGATTAAGATGAACAGGTAAGAATGAAATGGGCTGTAATAAACAGAACCAGCTAAGTCCAGGGGATTCGGTCAGCTTCTCAAAGTCCTGGTGCCCTTTGCAGTTTTCAGAAAAAGGAAGATGTGCAGGCTGCCCAAGCCAACTGAACAGCGGCAGAGGGGAAAGAATCAAAAGCACTTTTCAGTCTTCTTCTTTCCTGAACCACATTCCACGGCACGTTCACTCCCCTGACCTTCTTCCAAGCCTGTTCATTACCCTGCGTTTACTTCCTGGCTTACTTTGTACTCTCAACACACAGGGTTACTAGCCCCTCCATTCAGCCCTTCTTAAGTGAACCCTAGAATTCTTCTTGTGGGAGGTTTGCTCTTATTTGCTTTGCCGATTCTGTCTGTGCCCTGCTCAACTGTTCTGTTATGGGACTTCTCACCAAGCAGAAGCAAATGGCCTTCGAGCATGCCTCCTTCAGTCCTAGCCACTCCTCTCTCCCAGAACTGAACCTTAGGACTCACACTGCCCACTGGAAGGGTAGACTTAGCTGTCTGAGGCCCAGAGAGAAAGAAGAAAACACTGAAAAAGGAAAGCAGAACTCTGAAATACAGGGCCAGGCCTAAGCAGCAGGAGACTGATTCATAGCAACTCCCCAGTCAACTCTCCACCTGTATGGAATGGGAACGCTTCAGGAAGAGAAATGAGAATGGAGCATCGGAAACGCTTCCACTGACAACAGTTACCTTGGCTCTCAGTTCTAGGGGACAATGGTTTAACATTCTGGCAGAAGGATAAACTACCCACAGTCAGTGGTTGCTAACTTGGTACTCCACCATACTCACTGGTTAACACTTAACTAGAGTCCTCATATCAAGAACAGTCTGGGAGACTCCATGGGAGTAAACTGAGCTCTGATAGGCTGAGGCTGTGAGAGCTTGCAGGGCCCTGCCCTGTTGTAGTCATCCCTGCAATAGTCCTATTAACAGTAAGGGACAGTTCGGGAGGCAACAAGACATAGGTTTTCAAAAAGGAAGGGAAAACGCATGACGAGAGGAGCCTGAGAAGTCCCCACACCCTCCAAGAAGGCAAGTCTCCTGCTGTCCTCACCAGTAAACGACATCCAATGGTGCAAAGTAATTCCTCATTATCAGGTCAGCGAAGTACGCTTCAGTTTCCCGGCAGGCCGTTCCATTTCCAATCACCACTGTGCTGCAACTTCAAGGGAGAAACAGAAGGAAACCTGAATGAGTTCAAGGCCACTCTGAAACCAACCCGAGAAAGCACACGGAATGAACAGTGCTCAACACGACTCTTATCCTGCATCTACCCGTGCAACCTCTCCACCGCGCTATATGAACATATCACCCTGTGTTTGGGAAGGGGGCAGGAGAGGAACGCTTTACTGTCATCTTAACAACTGACAGTCAGCGGTTTTCTTGTCTACAAAAAGCCAAAATAAACAGAAGTAAACTCATGCTCATTCCAAACCATAATCAAGACATACAACTAAATCATACAATGTTAATTTCTGAAGTTCCTAACTAATACAATATCCTTTCTTCAGGGGAGAAAGTAAGGGAGGGAGGAGGGTGTGGGGAGGATTTCTCAGGTACCCACATCATCACCTCTACTAGAGAGAGGGCAAAGCACTTCCCTACTGTCTCCACGTATGAGTTGTCCACCAATTGGCCCAGCATTGTGCACCAGGTTCCTTTCTCCTCCCTAGGCATTTCCCTTAACCCCACACTCCAAATTTGGAAGCTAAAAGGGACCTATGATGGCTAAGGCACTAAGGTAATTTTCTTACTTGAAATCCAGCAAAAGCCTCTTGATCTTCTCTGCCTCTCGGAAGCCTTGTCCACAGTGCAAATAAACCACATCAGTATGAAGAATCTGACCTTAAAAGGAGGGTGGGAGGGTTGTAAAAAGACATTTGCAAACTATAACTCACTACTGTTTCTATTAAGCAAGTTGCAACAGAAAATGGAACTGGCTTATCTTTTAAAGTAAGGGTCTGTGAAATGTCTCAGAAGGTAAGTATGCTTGCCACCAAGCCTGACACCCTTGGTTGGATCTGGGACCCACACAGTAGAAGAAGAGAAAGGACTGCCTCAAGCTGACCTCTGACCGCCATGAACAAGTGTAGAAGCACACACCCACACAAATTAAAATGTAAAAAAGATCAGGACAATGCAGTCTGAATCATTCACATTCACTCGATCAGGCTCTCTTAGGGATTCAGAAAAAGCTGTTACTTCCAAAGTAAAAGAACTGCCCTGTTGCACACAAACCATTTCTAGCTGGATACTCTGCTACAGCACCAACTGACAGAGAACAGCTGCTGGACCAGGCTTGGTTATACTATTCTTTTTCTTTTTAGTTGATATATAAACTTGTTTATTCTATTTCTTTGAGCTGTGTATTTAAGAACTTCAGGCTTTTTCTATCTTTCATTATACATAAAGTATTTTATTTTTAAATAAAAATTTTTAGTTGAAATAAAAAGTTTCAGGGTGATCACTCAATGAACAGAAATAAATGAGCTAACACAATGGGGAGTTAGTAAAAGGGTCATAGGATAGTCGCCAAGAAAGTAGAGGGTAAGAAATAAGTAATATGGGCTGGAGAGATGGTTCAGTGGTTAAGAGCACTGACTGCTCTTCCAGAGGTCCTGAGTTCAATTTCCAGCAACCCTATGGTGGCTCACAACCGTCTGTAATGGGATCTGGTGCCCTCTTCTGGCCTGCAGGGACACATGCAGGCAGAACACTGCATACATAATAAATAAATAAATCTTAAAAGAGAGAGGGAGATGAGTAATGCAATCCAGCACTAAGAAGGCTGAGCTATGGAGACCGCTTCAAGCTCCAGGCCAGCTAGCCTCACCAAAACTAGTTAAAGAAAAAAGAGGGAAGGAAGAAGGAAGTGTAACAGAAAGGATCAATGAAATTTCAAGTTAAATATTTGTAAGAAACAATGCTTTCAACAGTAGCAGTTAAAAAAAGGAAGATACAAATTTATTACAAATAAAGAAGCTACATGACCAGGCTACAGCGTTTAAAAAGAAAGGAGACTCAGAGCAAATGAAACAGAAATTCTGAACCAAACTTTATCAACACAGACTGAGACAACATTTGTGTTTCACATTCTAGGAACAACTAAGCACAATACTGAAAACTCATCTATTGACAGGTCCAGAAGGCAGCACGGCCAAGTTGAAGTTCTCTTGAAAACAAGTGTAATCTTACATTCTCAAAACAAAACAAAATACCTAGCTGACCCAGAATCCCAGGACTCTGAAAGCTAAGGTAGGAAAATCTCATCTGGGGTTACATAGAGAGTTTAAAGCTAGCCTGGGCTACACAGTGAAGTCTTGTTTTAAAAATAATAAGGAAAACACCTAGATACTGTAACTTATCACCGTGGCACAGTGAAGACTACATCTCAGTGGACACAGGAAAAATACTGAGATTGTCAATTCTTCCCACCTGTGGGGAAAATTAATAACAGAAATGACAACTAGAAAAACAAAAGCAAAACCCCACAGCTGTATTTTTATCAAAGGTAACAGTCCCCACAAAACCACACACTCAGGCAGGTGGGAGTGACAGAGCATGGCTAGAAGACCTCCACGACAGGCATCTGAGGACAGAGCAGAGGAGAGCAACAGAGGATGTGGGGGCCCAAGGGAGGAGCTCCCGTACTGGAGAGCACAAGAGCCAGGCTGACAAGGAGTGGACGGGACACAGACCCGGTACAAAGGCTGCCCGGTAACATTCTGAAGACAGAAAACCTCCTCCTGGACTCCGGAAGCTAAGAGAAGAGGAAGTATCAGAGTGAAAACAAAGAGCTGGAACCCGATCTACACTGGGCAAGTCAAGCTCAGAATGCAAAGAACTCGCATTGAAGACGAGAATGCAACAAAGAAGCCCATTCCAGAACCCATGAGACCCACTCTCCACCCCACGACAGTGGCTTTTCTAATGACTTGAGCAAACAGAAGAGGTTGTTGTTGTTGTTGTTGTTTTTCCAAGAAAGTTAGTTTTAAATACCAAGAAGCCTGCCCCGACCCAGCTCACCTTCTTGAAACTACCCGAACTGTAACTTTATGTGAAACTGAGTGAAACGAAAGGATGATAGACAAAGTGTACACACAGAGGTTTTTATTTTAAAGCAGGAAATAAAAGTGTAGCATAATATGCCCACAAAACAGAGCAAGATATATGAAAATGAGATTTAAAAAAATAATATTATAGAAACTATGAGTGTAATACGTAGCAGAATCGTAAAACCACATGAATGAAATAACAAGAATTCATTTCATATGGAAGAAAAAGCAAGTTCTGGACTCGGCAGCACATGTACCAACTCTGGGACAATATGGAGAAGGCCAGCGGAAGAGAAGAAAGCACTCCAGAAATGGAAACCCAGCCTAAGGCCCACAGAACAGCTGTCCTTGGAAAAACAAAGCAAAGAGATATCAAAGACAAGAAAATTAAAAGTGAAGACGCTTACCAGAGAATTATAATGTATAACTACATATCAAAGAGAAATTCTAAAACTATAAAAAACTAGATAAAGAACTCAAACAAACAGATTTAACAATAAATTAGAGAAGGCTGGAAGATTACTAATCAGTAGAAAAATAAGTAAAACATTAAAAAACAGAAGAAAAATGAGAAATATAATAATATACTGGCATCTGAAATGGAATTCATGAAGACTCATATACACTGTTAAACATACCACACAAAAACTTTGAAAATCACAGAGAAATGTTAGCACCAGAAGGAAAAGCACATTACTTTTATTTTATTTATTTTTATTCATTATTTATTTATTTGGTTGGGGTTTTGGTTTTTTTTGTTTTTGTTTTTTGTTTTGTTTTTGTTTTTTTTTTGAGACAAGGTTTCTCTGTGTAGCCCTGGCTGTCCTAGAACTCACTCTGTAGACCAGGCTGACCTTGAACTCAGAGGTCTGCCTGCCTCTGCCTCTGCTGGGCTAGGATATTCCTTTTAACAGGAACACTTATAAGACTCTGGGCTCATTACAGAGGGTAAAAAGCTACCAGCCAAAAAAAAAAAGGAAACAATATCTTTGACTACCAATTAATCAATCTAGCTATAAAAAAAAATCTTAAAAAATGAAAACAAAAGCAACTTTTTCGGACAAAAACTGAGAAAATTTTTCATCAACTAATTCACATCAAAAATGACAATATAGGCTGGGCAGTGGTGGTGCATGCCTTTAATCCCAGCACTTGGGAGGCAGACGCAGGTGGATCTTTGTGAGTTCGAGGCCAGCCTGGTCTACAGAGTGAGTTCCAGGACAGGCTCCAAAACTACACAGAGAAACCCTGTCTCGAAAAACAAAAACAAAAACAACAAAAAAAGACAACATAGGGCTGAAGAGATGGCTCAGCGGTTAAGAGCACTGGCGCTTCTCCAGAGGTCCTGAGTTCAATTCCCAGCAACCACACGGTGGGTCACAACCATCTATAGTGAGATCTGATGCCCTCTTCTGGTATAAAGTCAACAGAGCACTCATACACATAAAATAAATAAATATTAAAAAAAAAAAAGACAACATAGAAGCCAGCATGTGGTGGTGCACACCTTTAATCCCAGCACTCAGGAAGCAGAGGAAGGCAGATCTCTGTGAGTTCCAGGACAGCCAGAGCTACACAGTGAAACCCTGCCTCAAGAAAAGAAAAAAAAAGTAATAACATGGAACTTCTCAGGCAATATGAAGATGTTCTCAAAAGAGAACACAGAAATGTAGAAAGAAGAGTCACAGGCAGGTAACTATATGGGACAGGAAAAAAAGTTTAACTAAATATTCACAGCTGTAAACGTCTGATAATTATGCATATGTATTTACCATGTATGCATATGTAATTATCATATGATATACATAATTAGAATATATCATAAAGAACTAAAGTTGATAAGAGCTAAAAGTTCAAGTCTGAGCTCCCGGGGTTCTATATAGCTCAGTTGGGAGAATGCTGGCCTAGCATGCCCTGGGTCTAAAGCCCAGCACCACATGGGCAAGGTATGATGGCCCGCACTTACAGTCCTACACTCAGGAGGTGAAGGCAGAAGATTCATGAGTCAGTGTTCTCCTTAGCTACTGAGAGAGTGCAGGGCTAGCCTGGGATACACAAAACTATCAAAAAAGAAAAAAAGAAAAGGAAAAAAGGAGTTCAGGTCTGACCCTAGTTAATGCTCAATATATTTCTCTCCACTGACACACAGGGAAAATGATGTTCTGTCTGTGAGAGTTCTGATCCAGAAATAAGGGAAACACCCTGATTCCCATTGCCCCATGAGAAAACAATTTCTAAGCCTCAAAAACAAACATTATTTCCAAATCTTCATGAAATTTATGAAGTGAAACTTAGGATCAATCCCCAAAGTCTCCTATTTCAAGCTGAAGACTTACTGGTAGGAGAAATGATGGCCAGTTTGCATCCATGTTTGTAACCAGGATCCACTCCCATCAAGGTGCGTCCTGGAACAGGACTCGTTAAAAGGAGCTGGCGGAGATTCTGTCCAAACGTCAGCACCGATTGCTTCTCTGCGTCCGATGACAGTTTGGCTCTTAGAAATGCAGAGGAGAAGGGGATGACACAAAAAAATACTTAGTTTTTCATTCATCCAAATTTTCATTCCAGAAAAAGAGCACCATTTGTTTTGTGCAGTGAGTCCTGGGGTAAACATCCATTCTTGAGTTACACTGAGTCTACCTTTGCTAACCACGGCAACATGACACCATAAACAATTCTGAAGCAAACTGTCTGAGTCTTCTCTATCTTCTCTAGCTGCCCTGTCATACACAAGTCATGAGTTAAATATGTATGTATATACATGAGAAAGAGCCTGTAAAGATTTACAAGTCAAATTAAAGCCTATCGGATGATTAAAAATATAGACAAAACAAGAAGGACAAGGCCGCGGGCAGCCTCCACAACATTCTTTAGTACAATATTTTGACATCAAGTCTCAACGTCTATATTCCTCTCCACCTCCACCGCTTGTCATTCTCGGACACTCGACAATGCCATAGATCCTAAGAGCTAGTACAGAACCAGGCTCATGTAACAATGCCTCTGTTTTACCCAGAAGCTGCTACAAGTGGACTTTTAAGGCTTTGTAGGATGAAAATATAAGCCAATGATGGGCTTAAAGGCAGCTGGAAACCTGAAGCTCTCAATGTATCATCTCTTGAATGCATGTCATTGGCCATGAGAAAACTGAGCACAAAGCAATTCAAAGTGTGTTTGGGGTCTCTGTGGGGAGGGTTAACTCCATGTGTGAAGATGCACACTGCTACAG
>CABHPH010156913.1:0-32857 GCA_902168325.1 Peromyscus nudipes | reverse complement strand
CTATACTGACACAGGTCTACAGCTGAAGAAATCCTATGATCCCCACAGCTATGCTGACATAGGTCTACAGCTGAAGGAGTCCTATGATCCCCACACCTATGCTGACATAGGTCTACAGCCAAAGAAGTCCTATGATCCCCACAGCTATGCTGACATAGGTCTACAATTGAAGGAATCCTACGATCCTATGAGGACCACAGGTCCTCAGCCACAGTTTCTTTATTCATCTTCTGAGTGGATGAAGGTTTTGGTCTGGTAGATTATCTGAGAAAAATTTTAACTCTCCAAATAATTGTTGTTTTTATTTTATAATCCATTTGGTTAAACACAAAAGCTCTAGGGTATTTTTAATTTCCTTAAAGATGTTGAAGGGTTCTCACCACCATTTTCTCATTTAGAAAAGCAAAGATCACATGAATTTTCATTGCCAAATATGGCTATTTTATGAAAATATCTACCAAGTTTCTGTCTTAGGAAATTCTGTCATGCTAACATTTTCAAAAATTATGTTTGTAAATACAATGGGTACAAGTTTAAGATTATCTAGAAAAATATAACAGTCAAAAGTGACTTTTTAATAAAGGGCCTCACTACAAGATAATATCAGAACTGTCAATTGAGTGAGGAGATAATTCACAGAATGGGAGAAAATCTTTACCAGCTATACATCTGATGAGAGGAATATTTTCTAAAATATACAAAAAAGGCCCTAAAAATTTAAACATCAAAAATCAAACAGACAAGGTTGTACAAAGCTTAAATCTCACTTGAGAGGCAGAGGCAGGCCAATCTCTGTGAGTTTTCAGCCAGCCTGGTCAACAAATTAAGTTCTCCTAGACAAGGCTACATAGTGAAACCACCCAATTTAAAAACTGAGCTATGGAACTGAGCAGAAAGTTCTCAAAAGAAGAAATACAAATGGTTAGTAAATAATTAAAAAAGTGTTCAACATCCTTATCCATCAGGGAAATGCAGATTAAAACTACTTTAAGATTCCACCCCACCTTAGTCAGAAATGCCAACTTCAGTAATGCAAAGGACAACAAGTGCTAGTGTGGATGTGGGGACGAGGGAACTCTTGTACACTGTTGGTGGGAGTATAAACTAGTGTGACCACTGTGCCTGTTCATCTGGAAATTCTTAAAATGCTAGGAACAGAACTGTCACATTATCCAGCTTACTATTCCTAGGCATAGACCCAAAGGACTTTATAACTGTCTACAGAAAATCAAATAAAATTAAGTATTACTGAGTTCTAAAGAAAAATTTACATGTAGATTCCTGGAACTAGAAATTATACCTAAGTTGCTACTTAGGTCCCCAAAGACAAGTATTGTAAGGTTTTTTTTTCATATGTGGGTCCTAGCTCCAATTTCTTTGTTCTGTATATAAATATTGAATGTGTGTGGAAGCCAGGAAATTAGGAACAGGTCATTGTAAAGAGGGATGCTTTTAGGCAATGGGACAGTAGAATAAAAGTAGAGAGGAGGAAATGAGAGCAGAAGGGTTCAAGCAGGTAGTGCAGTAAAGGAGATTCGGAGTGATGTAGCAGGTAAAGCACTGATCAAAATGAAATGTGGATGAAAAAGATATAGAAATTGATGATCATGGAAGAAGTCAAGTAAAAATATAATAAAAGGAGGTAGAAGAAATCATTTTATAGGAAAGTATGGGGTGAGGGAAAATGTTGAATACTAAAAGTTTAAGCCAGGATAAGGGCAGGAGAATGTGTGAAAGAAGAGGATAAGGGGTGGACTAGTCAAAGTGAAAGATTATGAAGAATTCTTATGAAAGCCCACTGTTTTATGAGCTAATTAAAAATATAATTTAAATAAAAGAATTTGAACAGAGGTATCATAACAAGTGAACAATGCTGCTTCCAGAAGACATGGGCTGTTAAATGAAAATCCAAGTGTCAGGTATGGGATATCTCTCAAGGGGCACCCAAAAAAATTGGTTAAGCTAATTGCAATTGGTTAAGCATCAAAACTAGATGGGAAGACCACGTTGGTTGCAGGACACAGAAACATCAATCTTGAACTTACCAGGAAACTCCCTGCTGGCTAGTTTCCACAGTCAGGTAGGTGCTATGCAAGCTTCCAGTACAAAAAAGACATTAATGACCTTATGCATGCAGAGACCCTGTAGACTACAATACAAACGGGCTAGGCAAAATGTGCCTACTGGTGCAATAGTGGTAAGATTGTTTATGGGATAGCCAATTGTTCTCTTGATTACATTTGAGGCCTGCTCCACAGGAGAAAAACCATGCTGCATACTGCAAACACACGAAACAAAAACAATAACAACAACAAAAATAACCCAAAACAAAACGATAACCGAAATGAAAACAAAAACATGGAGCTCATATGCTCTGGGGGAGAACTTACTGATGTCACTTACTCTAAACATTGCTGTTGACAAACCATCTTCTAAATATTTATGTTTATATTCACGGATTTGTGACGCTCTTAACCTTGGGTAGAGAGGCTTCTTATTGCAGTAGGTCACCATTAATAGAGAGACTCTTAACTGTTAAAGTGAGTGTGAGGGCTCAGCTCAATATTAGTCATCTATGACAATCTCACTCTTTTCCCCAAGGCCCCAGGACACACCATGGAAGAATACATGGCCCAAGGCATGGAGAAGAGGATGGTGAAACACTGTCTTCTGGACCTGACTTGGCTGTTGCTTCATTTGAACTCCCACCAGCAGTGATTATCTGCCCCATACCCCGCACAAGATAAAGCCAACTAAAAATTCCAGCGTATATGGAAGAAGGGTTCCATGAAGCTTAACCCATAGCTGAAGAGCTATTGACAGTTGCTGGGTAATGAGAGAAAGAAAGCCAGTTTTCTTTTGGAGTTGGCTACCAGTAAGGTGACCCGACCCCAGTGAATGTGTCCACACCCATTCATATGGGGGAAGCACTATTGGATTCAATGGGTTAAAAGTAAACAAACAAATAAACAAGAACATTGAGTTAGGAGGGAAATGAGGTAGAGGAGTCCTTGGCATAGTTGTGTGGGGGGGTGTTTGGAAGTAGAGAAACAATATGGTATAGCTATATTCTGTTTATGATTTTATTGTATGATATAACACATTTATGAAATTTTCAAAGGTTAAATAAAAACATTATTTTAAAATAGGAAAAACATGAAACAAATAACAGATGCTGATGTAGATGTAGGAATGAAGGAACCAATATGTCCTCCTTTTGAGACTGTTAATTAAATCAGCTTCTATGGGAATTGTTATATTTTCACAAAAATAAAGAAAGAAAAACAAGTGTACTATATGAGCCAGCTATATCACTTCTGGATATATGTCTGAAAGGCTTGAATTAACATATCCTAGAAACTGGTACATTCATGTTTATTTTAGCATTATTCATAAGTCAAATGTGGAGCCATTCTAGTTCAACAATATATGAGTAGATAAAGAAAATGTGTGTGTGTGCATGTGCATACACATACATAATTACATATGGACACAAAATGGAGTTTTTTCAATTCTAAAGAATAAAAGTATATTCTCTGGGGAAAAATGGATACAGAAAGCAAGTTTCACATTAAAGCAAAATAAATCATACTCTAAAAAGTTCTTTTAAAACATCATACCTAAAATTCCAAATGTCTATCTGTGTATATATCAGTGTTGCAAATTTAACATATTGTATTCAGAGTGACAGTATATTCAGGTGAATTATTTATCTTTTCTTAACTAATATTATTATTTTTCAACTCTTTATTATATGACCTCTTCAAGCTTCCATGTGAAACACCCATGACACCCAAAAAGAAAAAGAAAAGGAAAAATTCCTTATCTTAGTGTAAACTCTTTGACAGTAAAAGGTTTGGGAAGGGAGTTGACTTTGTGCATTCTCTTCCCTAACACTGACCTAAGAATAATGCGTGCATGCGTAACTCAGTGTGTCCGAGTGCTGCAGTCACAGAACTCCAGTGCATAGCTCAGAATGAAACTTTCACGGTCCTTACAATTTGTGGAATATCATAAACAATGCAACTAAAAGCAAAAAATAGAGAAACAGTGAGAAAGGCACTGCTCAGGCACTAAACTGACAAAAATCCTCAATACTGGCGATGCCTAGCCTGGAAAAGACTGAGAACAGAGCAAAGCTGTCCCAGTTCTTGGCCATGTTGGAAGATGATTTGGCAATTTCTCACAAACTAAACAATAGCCAGGCAGTTGTGCCCCTTGATATTGACTTGATATTGTGGTTGGAAAATTTATGTTCATCTAAAAGCCATAACCAATGGCAGCTTGATTCATAATTCCAAATATTGGTGGTCATGGCAGCACACATTGTGATCCCAGCACTTAGGAGGTAGAGGCAGACAAATCACATGGTCCAGCCAGCAGATTTATGGAAAATCTGTCCTTTCACAAGGAAACATGATGTCTATACTTGGAGTGTGAACAAAATGTTCCTTGGGAAGTGAGTGAATTAAAATGTCCATGGTACCAAGCCATGAAAATTCAGAGAGAGGATAAATGTATACTGCTAAATAAAAGAAGCTACAAGAAAAGACTATAGACTGTGCTATTTCCACCCTGTGACATTCTGGAAAATATAAAGCTATGAAGATAGAAAACCGTAGTCATGGTTGCCAAGAGCTTGGCCATAGGAAGAAAAAGAGAAATAGGCGCAATGTGGGATAGACCTAGACTGTAAGATATTCTAATGGTAGCTACATGGTATTATGCATTTGTTAAACTTCATAGACTGGAGAAGGGACAAATTCATTGTTTTCTTTTTATTGAATTATTTATTTATACTCGATCTTAACTCCTTGTCAGTGTATAGTTTACAAAATACTTCATTTTATGTTAATGAAGCCAGTTTTGTGAAGTTTTCTCACAATGAAAGCATGAGAAAAAGAACTTTGTCTCTTGTAACATCAATAACAGTATTTCATTCATATTAATGCCGCTTTCTATTTCATTCAGTGAGCAGTTAATGCTAGACATAGAAATAGTATGTTGACAAAGAAGTTAACAGGTGCATAGTTAGATAGAGATACATGCTATGGATGCTGTGGTGGTTTGAATGAGAATGACCCCAATAAGCTCAGGAATGCTTAGTCACCAGAGTGAAACTGTTTGGGAATGATTATGAGGTATGTTCTTGTTGGATTAGGTATGTGTGTGGGACCTTACTAGAGGAAGTGTGTCATTGAAGGTAGGCTTTGAGGTTCCAAAAGCCCATGACACTCTCAGTCTCTCTCTCTCTCTCTCTCTCTCTCTCTCTCTCTCTCTCTCTCTATCTCTCTCTCTCTCTCTATCTCTATCTCTATCTCTATTTCTGTCTCTATCATCTCTCTGCCTGCTGACTGCAGATTAGGATATAATGCCCTCAGCTACTGCTCCACTGTCATGCCAGTCTACAACCTCCCCTGAAGATCATGGACTAATCCTCTAAAACTGTAAGCAAGCCAATTAAATATTTTCATTTATAGGTGTTTCTTTGGCCATGATGTCTCTTCATAGCAATAGAAGAGTAACTAAGACAAATGTGTACATGGCTAATAGACAGTAGAATTAATAAGCAGTCAATATTCACAAGACACCTATGAGCATGGGTATTAGAATAAAATCAAATATCGTGGAAAGTGCAGAAACTTGCTAAGGTTACATAGTCTATGATTATGGCCAGGATTCTAACTCTATGTTGAAAAAGTCCATGTGGCTTTTTCTGCTGAAGGGGAGAGGGAGACAGACTTTCTATTGCCCAAGAGGTTTTGAACTTGAGAGTCTCCTTCCTCATTCTCTTGAGAATTTGAATTGTGGGCAAGCATCACTGCACCTGGACAAACCACGTGCTGTCTACACCAACATCCGTTGAGATGTTTTTACTTTTAACCAAGACACAGGCAAATGGAGTAGGTAACAGGTATAGAAAATAAATGTATGCCTTCACTTCTCCGGTTAAAGATGCCATAGAGAGTGCTAAACAAGTATGTACAGGGACTCATAGATGCAGGATCCTTGTGAGTACATTAAGGCATGCTGGAGATTTACCTAGGAGTCAGGAGCCAGGACTGGGAAACAAGCTTCGAGATGGTTAAAGAGAATAAAAGCACAGGGAATTAGATGTTCAGACTGAACTTCTGTTGATGCCAAGAATGGATGCTGAGTCATGATAAATGTAACAAGAGCGGCTGGGTACCTAGCCTCAGCATCTGCAGTGATTAGAGGATCAGAGCTACAGGCCATGATAGGAAGCAGGAAAAGAGAGGTTGAGAGGTAAGCATTTGTGTAGGGTATAAATGTCCTTAGATCATTGTAAGCTGGCACACATGGTGTAGATGGTTTTAAGTTTCTTGGTTGTCAGAAATTTGAGAAGGGGATGTTACATGCAGGCAGTGGGTGAAGGCTGGGCCGCTGCTCACTCTCCCACAGGGTCCAAGCAGCCTTCAGAACAGTTTTCCAACCCTAGATGTCAGTGATGTCACTGTCCAGAAATCTTGTGTTTGGGGATCTATGATTTCTATCTGTGCAGTTTTAGACACAGGACATTCATAGGGACACGGGGACAGAAAGGGATGAAATAATGACTGCTCACACTTCAGTGTTTCGGGTACATTTCCAACTACTTGGAGAAAGATGCTAGCAATAGAAGCTGACAGAGCTGATTTTAAAAGAAGCGTTAGAAGCCTGAGAACAATAGGTCTGTTGCCTAGAATTCAGGGAACAACGTTCAACTGAGAACAAGGGGAAGGGTGTTTTCCTCACTCTGGCAAAGATCCAGACATGGATCTGGTTTTATAATTATGTCTCTCCCATCAGCATTTTAATCATGGCAGCCATCACAGTACAAATCTCCTTCAGCGTGTCACAGGAGGACAGTTAAGTCAAATGGAGCAGCACAGGAGTGATGAGTGAGTAGGCAACATGCAGAGGCTATCTCTGCTCCTATCTGAGCATGTGATTGGCTCCAGTTTCATACTCTTATGCCTGACAGAAAATGAGGCTGGGTTGGGTTACTGGAGGACTTACATGGCATATAAATGATAGCAGGAACCTTGCTCTATCTGTCTGTGGTTTTGAGACCACATTGTAAGTACATGCTAAGGAGGTTCTCAAGTGCTTTTATTACAGGGTATACTATAATAGGATGCATGTACACTGGAAAATTCCTGTGTAAGACCGCCTTTGGATATCTAGACAGATCCAGATCTCTTCCTTCTTCTATACCCATTCTGTCTCATTTCAGACCATTATTAGAGGACACTCAGACTTTTATGGTATAGCTTCTCTATCATTCAGAAAAACTTTCTTGAATAAAAGTAAACAAGTAAGAAGGACTCAAAAAATGATGGGGGCTTGTCAAAAATACCCAAAACCAGCTTGAAGGAGCTGTTGAGCAAATACAGAGAAATATAAAAACCATATAAATAAGGTAGCAAATGAAAATCTATTGAAATGAAATTATCCAGCAGACCACACTGTTATAAATAAATATGAAAATCCTCTTTCATATAGTTAAACTGCCAACTAATAAGTTGATATAAAAGATGGAAATTAGGGAATTGGAATTTTGTAAACAACATCTTTAAAAAAATTTCAACCAAGAATTATCAATGGATTCTTAAGCTAATGGGCAAAAGCTTGAAAGACAAGGATCTTTAAAATGTGTAAAATTGTGGTTCTGAAACAATTAATAATTACTAAGGGAAATTAATTACTCTAAAGTGGAGAAATGTGGCTAGTATTCTAGCACTGAGGAGCATGGCTGATTCTAGAAAGAGCTAAATGCATTTTTCAAGGAGTTTAAGGGATGGTGGTGTACACAACAGTACAGTGCCTAGACTCGTGAATGTTGGTATCGGGTGAGAGTGACTACAGTGGCTGCTTTGCTCTGAACATAGTGTTCTCCACCTTTACAGTGGGGACAAAAAGCACCATCACTGGGAGAAGGCATGAAGAGCAACAAGTCCAGTGCCTGCACGTGAGTATCCACTATTATTTTATTATTGCAAACATCTGCTCATGCGCTTTCTTAGAATTAAGACAATTTAGAGAAGGCAATGATTTTTAAAGAAGAGGGCAATTGGAGAAAGCATTTACTCATGAAAAAGAGGTGGTGAGGTAACTTGGGAAAACTTTAAAGTTTTACCAGCAGACACAGTTGAGCATACAACACTGAGTTGGACCTGATAGCACAAAACTCCGCTGCTTACCAATAGTCCAGGGGACACACTTAATTTGGCATGCTTGCTTTCTGGTTTCTAAAAGGCCACATGGAGATACTGAAGAAATGGCCCAATAATAACAGGAAACTTCTTTTTTAATGGAACACACTAAACAAGACTGGAAGTTTGTCTTATCTCACATACATTAGCTTCTTATGAAAGCTTATTGAGGTGACTATTACTATGCTACTTCTCAGAAGGAACAGCTGGACTTTCAATCTTATCAGTAAGATTTGATAACCTTTAATTCACAACCACTGTGCTACATTACCACTATGGCCTGTGAACAATCAGAGAAGACTCATGGAAGTTCCATGCAGCAAGAGACAGACTTGAATATCTAAGATCAACCAGAAAGCAGGACTCTCCAGGATTCTGTGGTAAGGGTGGAGCACAGAACTCCAGCCCTGGTGAGATACAGAGCAGTAGAAACTGAGGACAGTGATAGATCAGAATCTGTGCAGACAGCACAGGGACAGCTGATCACCACAGACACTCAAGACGGACACAGTATGGAAGCTCAGCTCCAGCAAGGACAGAACAGCTATATAATTTGTTTTACAACTACATTCCAGAATCCTAAGGTGGAATATGAGAACAGTTCTGTCTAGAGTCTTGGTTGTGAAATTTTCTACCTCACTTGGATTTCCCAGACTTATTTCATTTACCTGGACATAGCATGTGATAACACCTATTTAACACTGATTGGAAATGTTAAGGATAATTGTGTGTAAGGACTAATTCAGTGTCTGGCTTAAGTTTATAATGAATGACCCTTAGTGATAGACATAGTGGGAAATGAAAAACAGGTTCCAGGTGCAGTACTGCTGACCTTAAGATGAAGATCAATATTTATTGACAAATGGTCCTGACAGTACAGTACAGGATGAAGGGCGCGGGGGTGGGAGGGGCTCATGACTTAGGCACCAACCAGGGATAATGAGGCTGAACTTCAGATTTTCAGATTTCACTTCCATAATTGATTATTTGTTGTTGGTACATTCCTACTAATACCAGAAATGCAGTTCATTTCAGGAAATCAACTTTCTTCTATGTTAATTTGTGTACTTTTAGGTAGAACTGATCATGCTTTTCTCATGGAGATAGACTGAGACCTGGCTCCTATGCAATCAGAATGTAGTACACCCTTGAAGACAACAAACGCTATGACAGGCATGTGACTATGCCAGAGTTCACTGCATGCAGAGGGGCTTTTAATAAGCCCTCTGGGTCAGAGTTCAACTTCTTTTTATATTGGAGAATGAAGAATGGGAGTTGTTACTAAGAGGAATGTTACTAATCCTAAAAAATGGAATTCAGAGGTAAAAGTATGTATAGCAAGCAATGTGTAGTGGAGTTTATAGTGAATACATGATTTCAGCCATTTTTATTGTTAACAATGAGAATAAGCTCTAGCTAATTTAAGTGGTGAAATATATGAGTTGTTGAAGACTGGTTCTTTGACAGGGAAGTACCAATCACGAAATTTAGAAAATAGCAAGTTATTCAGTTGTAGATTGTAGGAAGTTTTCTCTGGTCCTGCCCTGCCCCGTGATTCCTGCAGCCACTTATAAAATAATCATTCAGAGGCTTAATATTATTTCCAAACTGTATGACCTATGGCAAGTCTCTTGCTAGCTAGATCTTATATCTTAAATTAACTCATTTCTATTAATCTATGTATTGCCATGTGTTCCATGGCTTTACCGCCTGCTGGCATGTTGCTCCTTGGGCAGCAGGCTAGCATCTCTCCAGACTCTGCCTTTCTCTTTCCTGTCTTTCTCCTTGGATTTCCTGCCTGCCTCTAAGCTGCCTTGCCATAGACTGAAGCAACTTATTTATTAACCAATGGGAACAACATATATTCACAGTGTATAGAAAGACATCCCCCAGCAGAAGATCACAGAAAGAACATATTTGCCTGGAGAAATTCACCTACCTACAATCCCACCAGGAACATTCTAAAATGGCAAGAAGGTAAACACAGTGGAATAGCAAAATCTTATGAGGTAAAAACAAACAAACAAAAAACCAAAACAACAACAAGAAGCCAAGAACAATGACAGCTATTGCATCTGGGATCCACATGCTTGTGGGACTTACAGGCTGAATTGGCTCAATTGTGAGCCAGCAGAGATGAGACCAGAATGCAAAACAGTTCATGCTATAGACTTTCTATATGTTAATCTACTGACAAAACCATTTCCTGAACACATGGACGAAGTGAAAAGTGGAGCTAGGGGGAGTGAGCCTGAGGTCTCTCCATACAGGCAGGCAATCTATCACAGAGAAGCTAGAAGATTTCTTTTCCACAGAGGGCAACTTATAAGGTTTCTGCCTTGAGCAACATCAAGGACAGTTGGGGAAGAGAAAAAGCAAGATTAACTAAAAATTTATAAACTGAATACTGAGACATCCACTGGGACCCAAAATATTAGCAGTCAACCAGAGAACTTCTAGGCAGGGAAATGAAAGATGTTTCCTCTGGTAATGTTATTAGATCTCCTCTTAGAAACGAGATCTAAACCTGCTGAGGTACATACTCCTCAATACTTTAGCTTGTGAAGTCCAGAGCTAACAAAGTACACATGCCCACAGGACTGTCTCCCTCAGCTAGCAAGAGGAACAGACAGATGATTCACCACACATGGGAGAAAATGCCGACATAGAAGGAAAACACTAAAAGAAAGCTTTAAAAAGGCAAAAATTAGCAATTTGTATAAAATAAAAACTTTCAACAAAGAAAATACAACTTGAGATAAAAATGCAAAAGTAGTTCTTAGTAATATAAGTTCAGCAGATGTTAAAAATTGAACTAGAATTGGAAGACATTGCCTCAGAACATAAGAAAAAAGAAAGAGTTGAAAAATAATACATTAAAAATAAAATTAGAGATATGTTGTTCAGTCAATCACAGTTTTAAGAAGAGATTTTACATATCTATAAAAGAAAGCAGTAAAGAATTACTTCAATAAGCCTTCTTGATTTGATAATATGGGAATTCACATTAAAAGTTTCCGTTTGCAGATAAACAATTTAAATAACCTATAACCCTTAAGAAAATAGAAACAGTCATTAAAAGTCTTCCAACCAAAAAAAAAAAACACCTCCTCAAATTATTCCACAAAATATAAACAGAAGGAACATTGTCAAATTCATTTTATGAAGCCACCATTACCAATACCCTGCTACGCAAACCACACAAAGACTCAACAAAGAAAGAGACTTTCAGACCAGTTTTACTCATGAGCATTGATGCAAAAAATACTCAATAAAATACTTGAAAACCAAATCCAAGAATACATCAAAAAGTTCATCCACCACTATCAAGTAGGCTTCATACCAGAGATGCAGGGATGTTTCAACATACAAAAGTATGTCAATGTAATCCACCATATAAACAAATCGAAGGAAAAAAAAACACTTGATCATCTCACTAGATGCTTAAAAAGCCTTTGACAAAATCCACACACCCCATCATGATAAGAGTCTTAGAGAGAACAGTGATACAAGGAACATACCTAAACATAATAAAGGCAATATATACCAAGTCAATAGCCAACATCAAATTAAATGGAGAGAAACTTGAAGCAATTCTACTAAAATCAGGGATAAGACAAGGCTACCCGTTCTTGAAGTTTTAGAGACAGCAATGAGACAACAAAAAAGAGATGGTAAATACAAATTAGAAAGGAAGAAGTCAAAATATTACTATTTGCATATTGTATGACAGCATACATAAACAACCCCACAAATTCTACCAGAGAATGCCTACAGCTGACAAATACCTTCAGTTAGGTGGCTGGATACAAAATAAACTTAAAAAAAATCAGTAGCCCTCCAATATACAAATAATAAATGTGCTGAGAAATAAATTAGGGAAACACCCTTCACAACAGTCATAAATAATATAAAATATCTTGATGTAACTCTAACCAAGCAAGTGAAAGGCCTCTTTGGCAAGGACTTCAAGTCTTTGAAGAAAAAAATTGAAGAAGAGGGCTGGAGAGATGACTCAGCTGTTAAAGGCTAGGCTCACAACCAAAAATATAAGAAATTGAAGAAGATAACAGAAGATGGAAAGATCTCCCATGCTCATGGTTTGGTAGGATTAGCATAGTAAAAATGGCCATCTTACTAAAAGCAATCTACAGATTCAATGAAATTCCCATCAAAATTTCAACACTATTATTTACAGAACTTTAAAGAACAGTACTCAACTACACATGGAAAAACAAAAAACTCAGGATAGCAAAAACAATCCTGTATAATAAATGGACTGAGGGGGTATCACCATTCCAGATTTCAAGCTGTACTACAGAGCAATAGTAATAAAAACCACATGATATTGGCAGAGGAAACAGCCAGGTTCATCAGTAGAACTGAATCAAAGACACAGACATATATCCACATACCTATGGACACCTGATTTTTGATACAGAAGTCAGAAATATAGAATAGAAAAAAGAAAGCATCTTCAACAAATGATCCTGGTCTAACTGAATGTCAGTATGCAAAAGAAGGCAAATAAATCTATATCTATCACCCTGCACAAAAATCAAGTCCAAGTGGATCAAAGACCACAACATAAAACTAGATACTTGCTATATATTGCCTTTAATATGTTTAGGTATATTTCTTATATCACTGATGTCTCCAAGATTTTAAACATGAAAGAGAAGCCTATGAATTTGAAAGAGAGGAAGGCAAAAGGGCAAATAATATAATTTCAAAAAATATCAAAAAACCCAAAACTAGATCTCCATATGATCCAGCTATAACCCTCTTGAGGATTTACCCAATGAGCTCTAAGTTAACACATCACAGAGATTCTCGCACATCAGTTTTTATCTTGATATCACTTATAATAAGTTTTGGAACCAAACCAGGAGTCCAACAACAAAGGAATGGATAAAGAAAATGTGATGTGTATACACAATGGGAAAATTTTCAACCACAAGGAAGAATTAAATTACATCATTTCAGGAAAATGGAATATTTTAAGAAATACTAAGCAGATAAAGTCACTTCTTAGAAAGGCAAATTTTATGTTTTTTCTGGTTTTTTGTCCCCAGATTTTATAGAGATACGTAAAAATGTGTATGAAATTATGACTATATGATATAAAGGTAGAAGTGAAACTGTCTATGCAATCAAAGGAACTAAGGTCCTTCGGGGACAGGGTCGTGGGGGATATGAACAGCAGAAAACATGTACCATTATGAGAACTTCAAAAATAAAATTCTGAAAGAAAAAAGTTAAAAATAGATAAGCCCCCACTTACTGCCCAATATTACAGCAGAGTCTGGAAAAGAAAGAATAATAGTGACATGTAAAGACGGGCATCAGAACAGCTCAAAAGCAAGACTCACACACACACACACACAAAAACTACTTCTGCATGAGCCAAACTCATAAAAGGGTATGAACTGAAGGAGTGGTTGGATAATTAAAAATTCTCCAAGAAATGTTCATCCCTTTTTAGTAAATAATTGAGAGTGTTTCAAAAAATAAAAGGCGATTCAAACATGAGAAAAACAAAAGCCTGAGGGGCAGAGTCCAGGAAGACAGGGTGTATAGCACAGCGAGAAACCATTCTGGACTGGAGACAGTATTACAACAATGTCTACTCTCAGAAAAGAACATTTTAAGAATTACTCAAGGTGAGGGCCAGTTGAGATGAATTTGACACAAATGAGCAAGCCTTTCCAAGTAAATACTCAAAAACCCGGGCAAAGCCAAAGTCAGGCTATTATTAGTCCGTGTGGGAAAGATTGCAGGAAAGAAAGCATTTCCTACAACATATCTCATCTGAATAACATTTGCGTAGTCATAAACAATTGCTCTTGATCCACATAAAGTATGACATCAATTATATTAGGATGGTCTAGAAACAGGATGTGTCTCTGTAGGTGCCGTGGAACAGGAACACGAATGCCTGCTCAGTCTTGTCTCCCACAGCAGGAAGGCAATAACGCTGTAACTAGCAGATGTGAATAGAAATGCATTTTCTTGGAGTACTGTGGACAAAAGCACCAAGCTAAGAATGGAAGTCACTGTAAAGTAGGAAATATGTCGGGGGAGGAACCAGAGGCCAGCGCTTTTCTTATTTTTTCTCAACTCTGACTTGCCAAACCACATGTTCATGATGGGAATAGAAAGCTCTATTAAAAAGTAAAATAGATGAAAAGCAAGAGAACCAATGCTGGTAAAATTATAGGCAAAATCACACTGTGGTAAGAAACTTTAGGATATCTATGCTGGAACATTAGGCAGCTGGATGATGAACAAAATCACCAGAACCAGCCCCAGAAAGACTTTAGGTCAGGGATACTGGGACACGGTCCTTCAGTCCTTCAGAATTGTGATGTATGCATCTCTTTTAGATGTCAGATAAGCACATTCTTGACACTCACCCAGGCTAGCGGAGGATATGAAGCCATAGCTTAGCAATGTCTCCAGAATATCTGATTCGAGGGTGATGTTTGAAATTGCTGCCAGAGACTACTGATCTCTAAATTTTGAATGACAATGGAGCCACCTATGAGCTTGTTAAAACATTGCTCCTGGACTTTCCCAATGGTTTCAGGTTTAGTGCATTTAACGGGAGCCCTGAATTTTGTGTTTCTAACAAAACCTGGAGAGTACACACAGAATGGTGACATTCAAAATCTTGTCATACTAATATGTCACATCCTTACAATATGAGACATAATCTGCATATTTGGTTAAAGCATTGGCTTTAATGTTGCAGACTCTTGGTAGGATGTCAAGGACATATAGCATAGACAAAACTCTGAGAACTGCTCTTCATATACAGTTTCCTTCCAACCTTCTCCCTCCCTACATGCATGCATCCATATATATGCATGTATGTGTGTGTGTGTGTGTGTGTGTGTGTGTGCGTGCGTGCACGCGCGCGCTGAGGCAGGGTTTCTTTGTATAGCACTGGCAGGCTTGGAATTCACCATTTGGATCATGTTGTCTTTAAACTTACAGCAATCCTCCTGGTTTTTTTCTGCAAGGATCGGGGACACTTAACCACACCTGTCTGACCCCAGCTTCTTTAGCTGTGGGTCATGAACCTATATCCTGTAACTGAATGTGGGAGAATCACAAAAACTTGGCAAAGGAAAGGGTTTCTGATTGCTCGACAATAAAATCTCAATTCAAAATTAAACAAGTACTGAGCATGAGGTGTTGCAGCAAGCCCTGAGGTTGTGTCATATGACGTCACTGTGGTCTTGGCTCTGAACACACATGTGTTGTTTTTCACTGGTGTGTGCCATCATGTCACATAATACTAACAAAACCTGCTGAAACCCTGCTAAGATCTGAGACAACTGTATGCTGTGAATTGGAGGGTTTTTATTCTAATACAAAGGTTTCTTCTCTTACAGAAACATATTGTGTTAATTACAGACAAAAAGAGTTTAAGTATTTTCCTATTGTCATTCCTCAGTATGTATGTATCAAATTAGTTTATCTTTGGATCTTAGTATCTGATTTTAAAAAGTGCCATCTGACTCACTGACTTGATTTTCATTAAAGATCATTAAATGACTTTTGTTTTGGGAGGAGGGCAAACTTTTCCATAACTTCCGAAATGGCCCTAAACACACATCTACCATTTTGTGCTGTGTTTATTTGAAGTGACAGTCACAGTGTTATTATTATTGAGCTATTATGCCAATCAATACTGAGAAACATTAGAAATGCTTTGTCCTGCAATAACAAATATTCAGTCAGGGATTAATTGTATGAAAATAAACAAGCACATCTACTTCATTACTATGCAAATGTGCTTTCTCTTCAATAAATGGCAAAATTATGTTTAGTAAAATATGTTTTGAAATACATTCATTTATAATTTGTTGTCAGTATTTGACTTGTATGCTTATGCTATATACCTATATATCTGTGGTTATATAAAAGAAATCTCACAGACCAAAAGCATTCACAGATCGAAAAATCTGTAAGAAATCCTGTTCTAAACTACCTTTACATTTTCTACTAGTCATATCTCAATTAAACTCTAAGTGGGATCATATCTGTGTAAAGGGCTTTTGATGTAGGGACCCCAAAGAACAGCATCTCTCATTTCTTTTTTAAATTCTGATAGCAGAACATGGAACTCTGTTTCCATCCAGAATGTGCACAGTTTTAATTTCTTCAAGCATAGGAAGAGTTTCAATATTTTCATCCAGCAGAAGAATTGCCACAATGCTGAATTCATTTGACTACCACCCTCCTGTGTCACTGCAAGGCTACAAGCAAAAGAACAATCAATATTTAGGAGAGAACAATAGCAAGAATGAAAGGCAAAGCAAAATTGCTGAGTAAGCAGGGCTCCGGGCTCCTCCCGTGGTATACTGCTGGATATTGGATATAGTCAAAACTGCTCATTTGAAACAGCATCCAATATCCTTAGAATTGCCCATGGGCTAAGAGAAGCAAGTATAAATGTGAGATCTGGTCCATTCATGGAAGGAACATTTTTTCTACCTAAACATGAAAGGAGAAATTTTACTTTCTAATTACTATGAGAAAATTCACTGATCACAGTCTATTCAGTTCATTATTATTTACCACACTCTTTCCTTTTTCTTTCTTGAGAACTGGTCTGAAGAATGTTTCAAATGTGTTTGTTCTGCAGCATATCCTTTGAGCTGGTTCAATGTCTGTTTCTTTTTAAACAGTTCATTGGGCATTTTGTGTGAACTACTTTGTTTTCGAAACAGCCATTTCCTTTCTGACAGGGCTGAGTTTGGTTGCTTAATGCTGTTTATACACTTTACTGTGAATTCTGTAGTTAGAAGCCATCTTCAGTCACAATTGACAAAGTGCCTGGCGCTTAATCGCTTCTTAAATACTGGCACTGCTATGCTAATGGACTTGTTGTTATTATTCTGAACATCAGGCAGGAAGGGAAGAAACCTGTTCCTGGAGCCACAGACTGAGTGATTCTCTTCCAGGTGTGCGGAGGCTGGCCTTGGGAAGAATGCAAACTAGTAGAAAGCTTAATTTATTAGCTCTGTGAGTCCAGAGCTGCAGGAGTAATGGACTTAAAACCTGGCTCTTGCACACAGCAGTCTCATCAGCTGACAGCAATGTGCAGAGCAGTGAAAAAAAGGGGAAAGACTATCTTGGAAAGAAAATAATGTGGCATTTTGCCAGGTGTGAGTAGCTGATCATAGCAGTCCATTCTTGTTCTCGTCAAGTGCAGAGAGAATTATGTATTGAGTAGCTCATTCTTTTTTGGTGTTGACAAAACTATATAATAGTAAATAGGGTGTTATATTTAAGTAAAAATAAAACATAGATATGGTGTACTTAAGACAGCATTGGAAATTATAACATTATGTGATAACATGACAAGCCATTGAACATGAAATTATTTTCTCCATCTCATTTCTCTAATCTCCTTATTTTAATCCTTGAGAGAGCTTAGGGTTCAAGACTGTTCCCTGCAGAACTTTGATCCAAGGAGATGCAACCTCCATTTATGACACACTCAAATCTTCTAATACAAGAGATGTTAACAATATGTTTCTCTATTGAATTGGTATTCTGGACGTGACTCTACTTCAGAGTCTATTTAAAGAGATGCAATGTGCCAATTAATCTTCATGGTTGACTTGAATGGCTTTCAAATCACTTAGGAAACACGTCTGGATATGTGTATGAGAGAGTTTCTAGAAAGATCCAACTGAGGCAGGAAGACCCAATGTGATGGCTCCTAGCTGCATACCACTGCATCCATGAATCTGCCATGACTTCAAGGCTGTGACGGACTGTACCCTCTCACACCAGGAACTCAAGTAAGTCCTTCTTTGCCTAAGTTGCTTTATGTCAGGCATTTTATCACAGCCACAATAAAAGTAACAAATCCAGATAAGATAAATTTGAGTGTGTGTTGTGTGCTAGAGCAATTCTGAGAGGCAAGCTCAGCAGCAGCGTCCCCTTCTCCACCTGGTACTGGCTTTGCTGTCTTGAAAGGAGTGGTCCCTTTGCCACGTGAGTCTTTATTGTTCCTTCTTCAAGGGCTCTTGCAAACTAAAAAGATTCCCCAGGCTCTGCTGTAAAATAGCAAATATATTAAGCATATTATTTATAATCACCCCATGTATTTAGAACTAACAAAGCCCCTTGAAAGCCTTCCACCTCTGTATTCTTGGAAACTTCAAATTACCTCCTCTTTTCTGCATTAGAACCCGAATTAGAACTTGTAATATGGAAACAGAGAATAAGGTCAATGAAACGGCTCAGCAGGTAAAGGTGTTTGACGCCAGTCCTGGTGACCTGAGTTATATCCCTGGGACTCACATGGTTAAAAGAGACGAGTAACTCCTGCAAGTGCCCTCTGGTCTTCACATGCATGCTGTGGCACACATGCCCCCTCAAAAAATATTTTTAATTAAAAATTTTAAATGTAAAAGATAAGCAAAAAAACCTATATTTTTTTCCTCTGGCTCTTCTCAAGGGCCTGAAAAAATAAATAAATGAAGAAAAGTAAATGGGAATAAATATGCTTTGTGTGACACCTGTGCATTGGACTTGGAACTTTGCATAGGATTCTGTTAGGAGCAACACCCATTAGAATCAGTGACAGTGTAAATGGACTAATGACCAACATTATTGTGTCTAGCACTTCTAGTTTTAAAAAGCAATTAAATGAACATGGTAATAGTGTGGAATGTTTATTTTTCCCAGCACATGTATGTAAAGCAATTTTCCCGAACAGAGTTATACATATTTTCAGCCAATTGGAATACTAGTGACTTCAACATCATGCCATCCTTAGGTGCCTTTTGAAGTAACTGTGCCATTGAACAAGTATTCCTTAATTAGATATGTACTCTTATCACCTAGTTGCTCTTGAGCCCAAAACTCTAAACACTTCTTCCCCCTAATGAATTAGGGTAAGTGAGCTGTTTCTAATAAGAAAGCAGTGCTACAGCTTCATGGAGGTACTTGATACCCACCCCCAAAACCACTGAATGGTAGATCTTTCACTGATGGCTAAAATACCAGTAGAATCCTGGAATATTCATAAGTACTAAAATCTGCCTCATTAAAATGAGGAAAGAATTATAGCCTTAAAAGATACAGTGTAAAACTACTTTTAAATGTCAATTACCTCCATTTTTTTCTTTTTCCCTTGATTAGTAACACGTATTTAGTCAAGCTGTAAAGGCCATGATATGGGACACTTGTAATTAACACTCTGAGCATGTTTGTCTTTTCAGGACGGCTAGATTTTACATCTTAACCCAGAAATCTTGAGTGCAGATTTTGCCCAAGCAATTACTTTTACCTAACATGAAGTCTTGGAGATTAACAATAGAGAGAAGGGTGCATCAAAGTTTCCCATTCCTAAAATAGAGAGATGACAGATGACAGTGGTCTCCAGCTTCCCAGCATGGTGGTTGCCACACAGAGAGCTAGGGACTGACTGCCTTTCTAAAAGGACATTGATACACACAAAGAAAAATCAAGCAAGAAGCTTCCTACCTTCTTTCCTTCAGTCCTTCCTTCTTTCCTTCCTTCCTTCCTTCCTTCCTTCCTTCCTTCCTTCCTTCCTTCCTTTTTTCTTATTTGTTCTCATTGTGTCTGACAAGATAGTTGTCTGATGGTTCCTAAATTATGTTATTTTAATGGAATCAATTAAATTTAGGCTCAATGTCTACTAATTTCTTCTAACATATACCGAGTTCACAGAATGAATTTCCCACTTGTTAGTCTCTTGCAGAACAGAGTTCAAGCAGGGGCTATGGTCTTTGAGGGCTTTACTAAAGTTCCACCTGTAAGAGTGACTCAGAAAGTGTTCTCTACACATGGGTCAGATTCCATCCACACTGTAAGTGATGCTATTTATAAAATATTTAGCATCTACAACTTCTTACAAAAATCAAATCCAGGTTTAGAACAACTTGGCTCTGATCAGCAATGTTATACACATACCTCATTAAAAGAAATCTAATGGAGTTGGCTCAGTTCCCCTTAGTAATTCTGACTGCTTAGTCAGGATGAGAGACAGCCTTAGGTACTATACAAAATACCAGAGAAAAGCCTAACGTCACTGGTGAGAATGGAGGTCTTTATAGGCATGATAGCTGGGTAGGAATATTGGTTGTCTCTCTCCTTTAGAAGCTTGTATGATACCTTCTGAATGCTAGCCCTCAGGGAGGGGACTCTCAGGTCAGTTTCACAAGTCTCTGCACTCTGTTTCTACAACCAGCATGCTATGATAACCCTAAGGGTGCAGTAGTAGCATGCATATCTTGGTGGTAGGAAATGGCTAATTGGACTTACAACCTGCTCAACAAGAGGAAGACCATGCTTAGTACTGAAATCTAGCTAAGTTCTTGGTGCTAGTAAAATCATGGTTATTGGAAGAGAATCAACAACCACTTGTTTACTAAACTAGCATAATCTCTAACTGTAAACATTTGTTCTTATATCCACAGGTAAGTGCAGTCTTCATCCCTTACCAAGGAAACTTTTATTTGCATCAGACGGAAACCATTACAGAAAAACCAGAACAAATAAAAATGCAGAGTTGTGGACCCCAGTCCCAATATATATATATATATACCAAAAACTTCCTATACCTAAGGCTCAGAGAACATTGTGGAAGAGGTAGAAGAAAATTTGTTAGAACCAGAGGATCAGGGAGTTTGTTGTGATCTTTGTCTCCTAGTAATGTCAGAAGTTACATCAATAAAGTCCCAAAAGCATGATTACCTAAATGTGAGCTGAATAGGGACAACATCAATGGACATGCCAAAGTGGACTGGCAAAAGTCCAGAATGCCTCAACCCTACACAAAGAGCTGTAGACAACTGAGGAATGCTGAGATCTGAAAAAGAGGCCTTCCCCCAGGAAGATCACACCAATTGGTTGGCCAGTGCCAAATTTTCAGCCCTGAAAACATAATACAGGTAGCACTATACAGACTGAACAGGTTACATTAAGGAATACATATATACACACAATTATAGCAATTAGTAAAAATAGGATGCCATGAATTTGAAGGAGAGCAGGGAGGGAGACATGGAAGGGCCATGAGGAAGGAAAGGGAATGGAGAAATGTTGTATTTAAATTATAGTCTCAAAAAAACCCAGCTAAAAACGAGTGTAGGGCTTAAGTGTGTGACCTGGGAGTGTCTTGAGCTGTCAATACAAGACCCACAGGGTAATGTGGGTACCGAGTTCCCCTGAAGATCCTTGTACTTCTTGCTCCATGGGATTCTCCTCCTCCCTTTCCCTTTCTTCATTTCTCCTGACTTTGAGTAGGCCTTGAGCTTGTTTAGAATGGCAAAAATGAACATGTCAGCTTTCATTGAAAATCACTGCCCAGCTAAAATGGAACTCTGAAAAGATGTGCTACCTGCTTCATTAATAATCACATCAAATTCCTTTTTCTGCGTTTGTTTTATGGCTTCACCCTTCTCAGTTCCACAAATCATTTCTTTATGTGACCACAGGTTTTTTTTTAAGACTGAATTTTCTTCATCTGTCACTATGAAATTTATAAATATAAGATGGAGTAGTCTTTCTGTTTTAAATATCAAGAAATCTATTCTACAAAGGAAAGAAGAAAGGAGGTGTGAGAAGAAAGCAAGGTAGGAGAAAACCTAAATCTCTGAAAAAAAGTATTAGAAGCGAGAATATCCAGTAATGGATTTAATTATCAGAATTAATAAATTATTAATTCAATCCAGCAGTTTATGCACAGGCCACTTTTATAGCTCATAATGCATGATTCAGAAGGCAGAATATGGAAGTTCCATGGGTTATGCTTTTGAATAATCTGCTGTTGTGGTCAGTGGCCTGCAGCACTTACATGGCACAGATGGGATTAGCCACTGTCTCCCCAATAGCAATTAGTTCCTTTAGGATTCGTGAGCTGGGGTTATTGTGGGTTCCATTCTTGTCTCTCATCAGCATTGTCTGCTGTTTTCATGACCCAGCTAACATACGGCATTTGTATTTCACAGGTACAGCTATCCGACTGCCACTTGTGCCTCTAGGTAGACATGTTGCAGCAATTGTTTTTCATAATTTCCATACCAGCTTGTGATTGATAGAATGCCAAAGGTAAAAAAATGTTGTCAGAAAATGAAAACTTGGTCCAGGTGTTTTGACTTTTTTTTTTAAAATCTTGGCTTTCAAGGGCAAAGCAATGCCTATGCAGTCAGCTTCCATTATAGCTCCAAGGGAAGAAGTGGGGGATTAGGGGAAGGTCCTAGAAACTTTCTCTTCAGTGAAGGAGTCACAAGCAGCAGTTTACATTTTGCTATAAATGTAGTGTCTCAGGCTGGGCTCAGTTATGCTCCATCAAAACTGGATGTTTTAGCAGTTACCAGGGAATCATAGTAGCATACATCTTGAACTACTTTCTGTACAAGTTGCCCAAAATAATAAAGGATATTTCTGTAACTAGCAGACTCTCAAAGGGGCTGTGACTAACCTGAACTCCAGATGTTTCCTATGCTACATGAACCAATGGATTAAATATCTTTGACATAACACAATAGAAAAATAACACATAGATGCATGAAAGTTGTAGAACTATTCTGTCAAGTAATTCCCCAGTTGGCTTTGCTTTAAAGTCCAGAGTCAGCGACACGGAGAGGTGGCTCCGAGGACGGGCGCCCGCCCGCCCGCGACCGCCAGCTCATCCAGATGAGTGACGTCATTGTCATTCATCGGGAAAAAAGAAAAAAAATAAAAAATAAAAAATAAAGTCCAGAGTCAGCCGGGTGGTAGTGGAGCATGCCTTTAATCCCAGCACTTGGAAGGCAGAGCCAGGTGGGTCTCTGTGAGTTAGAGGCCAACCTGGTCTACAGAGCAAGATCCAGGAGAGGCACCAAAACTACACAGAGAAACTCTGTCTTGAAAAAAATAAGAAAAAAAAAAGAAAGTCCAGAGTCAGTAAAGCTTTTTCTGAGTGTCACTTCATTTGCTGATCCCTCAGGGAAAGTTTTCTATATGAAGCTATTCATTTAGTATTTGCAGTTTATTTTCTATTATCCATCTTTATAAATGACAAATAATAACATAAATTTTTTGGCATATACTACAATGTTTCATAGATATATGCCTTATAATGTGATTATCATAATCAAGCTAATTAACATATTCATCACTTTATATAGTAAATATTTGAGGTGGGTGGGTTAGAAACATGCTCTAATCTCAAAGCAAATTTTAAGTAAATAACACATAGTTATCTACAATTACCATGTTTTATGTTAAACCTCCAGAATACCTTCATCTTATAGCAAATATTTTATCATTTGACAGAATCTACACTTTTCATGTTTTTGTTAATTTGCCTTCTCTGGATCTGGAGTTCACATATCAGTGAGATCATGAAGTAGAAAGAGAAACCAAAAACAAAAAAACAAAAAAGTCATACATACCTATACAAAGCTCCAAACAGCCAAAATAATCTTGAGAAAGCAGGTTGGTTGGAAGCATCTTACTACCTAATTTTTAAGCATATTAGTAAACAATAGTAACCAATTGGTATGGTGTGACATGAAACAGACACAAATTAATGGGCCAGAACAGTAAGTCTAGAAATAAACCCAGTAAATCTATGCTGAATTGATATTTTTTTAAAAAAAAGATACTAAGAGTGCCCTATGGAGAAAAAATTGTTTCTGTTTTTTGATTTTGTTTTATTTTTCAAGAAATGTCGTTAGGAAAACTGTATATTGTACTAGGCTTTTTCTTTTGGGCCACCAACCGGCTCCCAAATCATGACACAGAAACTTCTTGTTAGTTATGAATGCTTGGCCTTGCTTAGGTTCCTTGCTGGGTAGCTCTTTTAACTTAAATTAACATGTTTCTCTTTATCTACCTTTTTGCCTCAGGGCTCTTTACTTTTCTTTTCTTCTGCATATCTTATTCTCACTGCTTCTTGGGTCTGGCTGGCTGGTGGCTGTTTCTGCCTGGCTTCTGCCCCAGGCATGGCCTTTGTTCTCTTTTCCTCCTTCTTTCATTCCTCTGGAGCCTAGATTCCTCCTCCTACTTATTCTCTCTGCTAGTCCGGCCTATGCTTTCTCCTGCCCAGCTATTAGCCATTCACCTTTTGATTAGACCAATCAGGTGCCTTAGGCAGGCAAGGCAAAACAAATGCAACACATCTTTATATAATTAAACAAATGCCGCATAAACAAAAGTAACACATCTTTACAACATTAACAAAGACAGCAGAAACAAATGTAACACACCTTTACACAGTTAAACGTAATATTTTACAGCGTAAATAAATGTAACACATCTTTACATAGTTAAAATAATATTCTACAACAGCATATCCACATGGAAAAGAATGAAATTGGATTTTTGCTTTACACCACCCAAAAGTCAATACAAAATGGATTCAATACTTAAATACAAGATCTGAAATCACAAAAGACCTATAATAAAGTATGGGATAATATCTCTTGATATAGGCTTGATGTAGTTCGTGAATATTAGTGTAAAGTACAGGTGACACAAGCAATAATAATCACACGGGACACTGCATTGAACAAAGGCACTTCTGCCCAGCAGAGGAAAAAAAAACAAGAATAAGAGAAAGTAACTTAAAACTGTATATATACTGGGGTGTAATATCCAAGATACACAAGGCATTTGCTCAATTCAAAAGCCAAATGAAAGCAAAGTCAATAACCTAATTTCTAACAGAAGCAAAAACTTGAAAAATATTTTCCCAAAGAAGGTAGAGAAATGCCCAACAGGCATATGGGAAAAAGTTCAAAATCATTTATCCACAGGGAAGGGAAAATTAAAAATCACAGTGAGATGCTTCATCAGATTTGTTAGGATGGCTATTATCAAAGAGTAAAATGATTTTACAAACACTGGCAAGGATTTAAAAGAAAAGAGAACTCTCACAAAGTGAAGATGGGAGTGTGCACTGGTACAGCCATTATGGAAAACAGTATGGAGGCTCTTCAAGACATAAAAGAACTGCCGTGTCTTGGGAACCTAGCTATGAGCTATATACCCAAGGTTCTAAACTGAGAACCTTTGCTTTTATGCTCATTGAAGCACTGATTGTTACAACTGAGATTTGAAAACACCGTTAGGATCATCCACAAATGAGTTAGTGTGCTATATATACATGTGAACATTGGTAAGTTATTAAGCCCCCCAAAAGAAAAAAAAAGTCGTCCTTTTCCCAAAAATACAGGTGCATAGACAATTTTCTAAGTAAATCATTCAGATCCAGCTGGATTTTGGTTTTTAAATTATTTGGCATAATTGATAAGGAGTAAAGGGTTTATATGCAATAAATCTAATGAACCAACATATATAACTTAAAGTAATTAAGTATGCTCTTCCATTTAAATGTATTGTTATTATTTAATTATGCATGCACTTTACACAGAAGTGTAAACTTTTTCTGCATAGGGACAGATATAAGTTATTCCTTACTCTTGGGACCCAGATGCAAAGGTGTCTTACACAATCAAATGTGGTATTTCCCAACATTACAATGTGAAAATCTTCTTAGCTCTTGGTAGGGTAGACATATAAATGGATGAGATCTGGCTGCAAGCTGAGGTTTTCAGGTCTCTGATTTATTTTAAAAATCTAAACAATTTAAGGAATGGGGATCTGGGCAGTAGGAGATGTCCTGTCAGCTGGGAAAACCAGTGCTACTGTGGTGGTAACGCTCAACATCACCAGCTGGAGCTTTTTGGTGACCAAAAGGCAGTGTAATATGTTTCTATGAATATAAATAGAGAATATAAGAATAACAAGGTCTGAGTTACCATATTTCATTGCATTTCAAATGAAGATGCACCACCTTGAAACTCAAAGGAAACAAGGTTCAGCAAACAAAATGTTTCCTCTAAGACACAAAGCAAACTCCTTAGATTCTTGGCAACAAGAAGTGATAATGGGTTGGGTTTGTTTACAAAACACTTGAAATGATGAATAGGAAGAACTGTTAAACGTCAGTGATTACAATTTTGTATACCAGAGTTGAGCAATGTATACTTTTTTAATTTTTTCCTTTAGCCAAGAAACATTATGCAACTTACTTAATGAGAAGCTCCAAATAGGCTATGTTCAAGGTCAGATGGGATGTCCCACAGTAATTATTAATTTCATGTTAGTATTAGGCATTGTGCTTTCTTGTCCACATCCTCAGATAAGTCAACACAGCACATAACTTGTGAGCTGGAGCAGACATGGGTTAACTATTTGCTATCTAAGAAGTATCCTCTGGTCATCCGTGAGCTGTTACTTGCTAGAAGATGTTGTGCTACTGGGCCTGCAGGAAGGTGGGTTGGGCTGCTATATTGGCAAGGCATTGGAGGAACATCATATAACACTGGACATCTCTGTAATTCAGAACAGCAACCTCGCACTACAGAAGTCCTGCCATATGAAACAGGGACGATGTACAACAGCCAGTTCCCTTCTTCCACTGTGAGGGTTCTGGGAATCAAATTCAAGTCATCAGGCTTAGTGGCAAGTACCTTCACTCTGGCATTTCTCTGTGCATCTCCCTGGTCTTGCAGTGAGTGTCTTAAAGTATCAAAGCAGCTGTTTATCTGTGATGGACTCTGGATTATGCCTTCTAACATAAATCATCAGACCTTCTCTGGATCATCTTCTGCCAAACACTTGGGAGAATTGTTCTCTGAGCTTTCTGAAGTGAGCTATGGCCATTGGATTTGTCTAAGAAATTTCACGAGTAAAAGCAACACAGGACACTTCTGAAAAGTTTTAAGAAGCAACGCAGGACTGCCATGCTCCTTCCACATGATTTTGGGGACTCAGAGATGATAAAGTAACCCCATCAGATCCACTCCCTGTGTGTGAATGGCAATTAGATCTCTATTGGAATCACAGACAGATTACGGGAGTAATGGACAGGCTATTGTTGAGTTTTGGCTACTAGGATCTGGGGTTTAGTTATCTCCACTCTGTACTTCAAGGAATCCTCACTTACAGAGAGATTTAATGACTTCAAAGATAAATTTTAAGCCAGGGGAGGAGGTACATGTTTGTAATACCAGTGCTCAGGAAGCAGAACAAGAGGATAGAAAGCTCATGGCTTGATTGAGTTCAAGCCCAGCCATGGCTACAGAGATCATTTCTGAAAAACAAAACAAAACAAAAACAAAATCACCACAAAGAAACTCAGCCTAATACTTAATTTAAAAACACTGTGATATTGAGGATGGCCTGGGATCAAGCATTTCAAATTGGCAAGCCTTCAGTAAGATCAGAAGAGTGCAGATAAGAGCATATATCCAGAGTTTTCCACTTTCCCTAGTTTGGAAACACAACAGACAATGAGACAAAGCACCCATTTCAAAATGTGATGATGGGAAGGAAGGCCACCTTTGTATGCCCTGTCCCAGCTCTGTTCCCTCATTCTCAGATGTCTCAGACATGGCAATTTTGATGACTTCTTTTAGAATTTATTAGTGAGGGATAACTAAGGAGGGACATCTAGAGATGGACAAATAACTCTTCCCATTGTTGGGGCTGTTCTTGGGGGAAAAATTGCGGAATTGTGTTTTTTATCACATTCCTTGTGAGGCCATTGCTGCCAGTGAAATGCATAATATAAACAGAGGCTGTCTATGGAGGGATAATCTGCTCTATTTGGAACTGATAACTGAATAGTTCTGGGGGGGTGCATATGTGTATTTCTGTATATTTCTGAGTATCTTCTTTGGTCACCATCCACCTTAATTTTTGAAACGGAGTTTCTCACTAAACCAAACCTAACTGATGTATATAGGCTGGCTGAGCAGCAAGCCCTGGGATCCTCCTTTTTCTCCATCCCCAGAACTGGCATATCATCATTTTCAGCATTTTTTATAGGTTCTAGACACCAGAATTCAGTTCCTCATGTCCACAGTGAACATTTTACTGTCTGAGCCATCTCCTCGGCCTCTCAATTAAATAAATTAAGAGACAAGGTGACAAGGGAAAGGGTTAGATTTTTTATAATAAATATAGAAAACAATATCATAATTTTATAGGTAGAAATTATTTGCTAAATTTTTTGAGCTATGACAACTTTTGATCATAGAAACATATTAAGCTTGGTGGAGCTAGACTAAGTATATGCACAAAATGATAAGTCCTATGGAGAACTGGAGTGATGACTCAGCAGCTAAGAGTACTTGCTGCTCTTGAAGAGAAAACGAGTTAATTTCCTAGCACCCACATGGTAGCTTCCAACCATCTGTAATCCCAGTTCACTGGGAACCTGATGTCCTCTTCTGACCTTTGTGGGCACGAGACAGGTATGTGGTGCATATATATACATACACATAAAACATTCATGTTGTTGTTTGTTTATTTTTACTCTTTAGAGGTGCCCACCACCCAGCTCCCAAATAAATCACACATGGAGGCTTATTCTTAATTATAAATGCTCAGCCTTAGCTTGGCTTGTTTCTTGCCAATTCTCCTTAACTTTAAATTATCTCCATCTACCTTTTGCCTCTGGGCTTTTCCCATTCTCTTACTTCTGTAAATTTTACTCCCACTCTTATCCTGTGACTGGTTGTGTAGCTTGGTGGCTGGCCCCTGATGTTCTCCTCCTTCTCTGGCTATTTCTTTTTTCTGCTCCAAGATTTCTCCTTCTATATAGTCTCTCTGCTTGCCAGCCCTGCCTATTTCTCTCTCCTGCCTTGCCATTGGCCTTTCAGCTCTTTACTAGACTATCAGGTGCTTTACAGGCACAGTAACACAGCTTCGCAATGTTAAGCTATGTAACATAAACAAAAGTAACATACCTTAAAATAATATTCTATAACACACTCATATACATCAGATACAAAATTTTAAAAGATAAGTACTCCAATATAGTAGTCACAAGAATTTTCTCCCCCTAATTTAGTAGTAAGAAGAAGTTCTTTAACAGAGTGTGTGACTTGCTGACACATACTGACCTGATCCAGGTGACCACAGGAGGAAGAGCTCCCTAGTAGTCTTTAATCAAAAGGGCCAATCACAATTTTAAAGACTCACTTAGTAGAGCATTCTCAAAAAATGAATAGTGACATGACTAATAAAACCCTGCAGTGTGATGACTATAAAATCCCATGATAAGTTTCAAGTATCATTCTCAAATACTTGCTTAGCTCTAGGGAGATGAACGCTAGGCAAGTAATTTGAGTTTTTAAAACTTCCTTGCATTGATAATTGCTAGCACTGTGTGGGGTTTTACGTTCTCTGAAGCACTAGATTAAATTTCACCTAATCATATCCTCACACTATCCTCGTTAAGTAGCTACAGGGGAATAGCAAGGCACATTTCCTACTAGAGAAACATTTCAAAGCGTTTATTAAAGAACTTGCTCATGGCCAAGCAAACTAGTGAGGGAAGCTGGTAATGGAGACCATGTTATACAAACCCAGACCCAGCATGCTGGCCCACTCCAGCACACAACCTTGTCTCACTCTGGTGAGGAAGACTGTGTTCTGTCCAGGCAGCCACAGCTTAAATAAGAAATAGGAAATTTAGCTTTGGTTTAGAAGAAAATAATAGCCAATGATCCTTGTGTGAGAAATACATCCTAAGAAAATAATAATCAATTCCATTTGTCAGGCAAAATTTAGGTGTCCCCCAGGCAAGGACACTCTGGCATGAGCCCCCAAAAGGAACTAGCACAAGTTTTCTTCTGTTTAAAATGTAAAAATAGACATGAATTTTTAAGACATAGGTCATGTTAAATTGTCAAGGGTATACTGGAATATGAATTTCCAGATGCTTGTGTCCCTGGTCACTCATGCCAGTCTGTTCATGAAAGATTTTAAAGGCCGGTACCATCTGCATCCTGCTTGTCTGAGACTCCAAATCAAAAGGATGCTTTAGATTCTCAACTATGATGGTTCACCAAACATCTCTAGAAGAGGTTCCTCCCTGGACTTACTGGTTCAGTCTACATTGCATACAAAAATGTTCATCAAGAATTTCCAAGTCTGGAAACCAACCTAAAGTTAGCATACTTGTACAATCAGCGCAGATTTCTATCCTTTTCAGAAAATCTTTGAATGCATATATATGATAAATATGCACTGATCTTCAAATTCTCTGTGTTTGCAGGTGATCTGGAAGCACTCTAGGGCATCTGAACATATACAACAGTCACCTAAGTTCTAAATTTTTGGAACCAGGGTGATGAATATCTCCAAGAATTGAATTTGTTTGAAGGGATTTTTTTCAAAGATGTTTACATCTTCTTCTAAAGATCTAGAATAGTTGGAGAGCAAAAATTGCAATTATGACTGTGATAGATTTGCTTTCTATTACCACTAAACCTCAGCAGTCTTCATATTCTGTATCAATAGTGGAGTTATATTTAATGTGGTTAGAAAATGTTTGTATTGTTTTACACTCTAAGATGTTATCAATGATGAAATTCCCCCATCCTTTTATTTGATGGTGTATCTTATTAAAGGAAATCACTACTGGTATAAATTTTTATCATCTGACATGCATAGTCATATCAGAATGCTTAAAAATGTCCAAGGTGTTTCCAGACATAGACAACCACTGTAATTTCTGTGGGGAAGCACAGGCTGAGAAGATGGCTCAGTAGCTGAGAGTGCACCGTAACCTTGCAAAGCAAACGTGCTCAGTTCCCAGCACCATGTCAGTTGGCTCACTACTCTTGCAATTCCACCTCCACGGGATCTGGAGCCCTTCTGGCCTTCATGGGCACCTGCACTCATGTGCACATACCCATACCTAGACATACATATATACACAATTAAAAAATAAAATAAATCTAAATTATAAATGCATATAAAATTATAAAGAGTAGTTGAGTGGAAAATACTGTGTTGTATCCCAGTATTTTTAAAACTTACATAAGAACACAGATGCTCAGTATGTGGATGTCATCCCATTCTACATTGAATATTGTGATCACTGCACAGAGAAAATATGAACCCAGACACCATTGTTGTAATATCTGAGCAAATGAGCTTACTTTTCCCACTATTTTGTAGAGCTCCTTTCCTGTTTTTGCCAGGTTTTAGCCAGAACATGCTTGTCATGAGGCACAGGTAATAAAGGAAACATTCCTATTTCATCAGTAACAATTACATCAATTCACAGTTAAATTGTTATGCTCACCCTACAGTACCAGTGTGAAGGTTAGGTGAAATTTTACAGTGTGTGCTCTATTGTGGTTCTTTTTCTGTTGCTGTGATAAACACCATGGTCAAAAGCAACTTGGGAAGGAAAGATAATATTTGGTTTCACTTCCAGGTAACAATCCATCATTGAGTGAAGTCATGGCTGGAACAAACCATAGATAAGTATTGCTTGCTGGGTCATTCTCTCTTTTAGGAACATGGTCATATAGCTTTCTTATACAGCCCATGACTACCTGTCCAGGAAATGGCACCACACATAGTTAAGTGGTCCCTCCTGTGTCATTTAGGACAATTCAGATTATCCCTCATAGAAATATTCACAGGCCATTCTGATGAAGAATTACTCAACTGAGATTCTTTTCCAAGAATTCTATGCTGCATCAAGATGATGTCAAGTAAGACATCTATATTAACATTAAGTCAGATGTTTGGTAAAAAGTCTGTGAGTTATAGAAACTATTACTTTTCCCCAGAACTCATATTGCACAGAGTGAGGAGGCAGAAATGGAGGGAGGGAGGGACAGACAGATGGAGGGAGGGAGGGAGGGACTGAGGGAGGGAGGGACGGTGGAAAGGAGGGAGGAACAGAAAGAGAAGAGAAAGAAAGAGAGAAAATTAGAGACTAGGAAGGATTGAAAGTGAGCTATCAATTTAAAAAACTTCTTTTATAGTGGATGAAGAAAGAAAAAGTATACTCAAAACTCATACCTGTAGGGAGCTGCATACAGCCTCGCCTTAAAGATGGCGCTGGTTTCTGCCTTCCGCCTTCCCGATGGCGAGCGCTCCCTGTGGTAAACAACTCCATATAAGGCTATAGCGGAATTTGTGGCTTGCTTACACATGCTTGAGCCAATGGACAATGCCCACGTGGCTTGTTGGCTGCCCAGAGCCTATTTAAGGCCAGGAGAGGCTTTCCCTGGGGTCAGAAGATTGTTCAAGGTTCCTGAATAAACTGCAGGAAGAAGAGCTCGGTGTCGTGTCTTCCTTGCTGGTCAAGGTGGTCACGACACATACCGTCTGTTTGTTCCATTCCTATGAGTGCTGTGTTGAGTGTGAAAAATAAGGCTAACACAGTCAGTATCTTTTATGTTCCAGGCTGAGATTTCCAATAACCATGATGAGTCCATGGCATGAAACATAACTCAGTCTGTTTATGTTTGATATGTTCGATTAAGGATGTAAAAAGAAAATGTGGCTAAGGAAAACTGTAATATCCATGTGACAATTTGAGAGAAATTAGGATTGAGTAGTGAGGTACAGACATATAAATAAATATTCCAGAATCTGACCTAAAGTATGAATAAGACACGGTGAGTTGTATGGTTGAGGTCCAACTGAAGATGGAGAAAGGTGATAAGTCATGGAACGCATTGTAGGCAAGGATATTGGCAGAGTCTAATACATCGTGATTGTGACTCTCATAGGGATTTCAAAATTATTTTTGTATTTACGTATTTATTCTGAGTGGGGGG
>CABHPH010156912.1:9439-45087 GCA_902168325.1 Peromyscus nudipes | reverse complement strand
CTTCCTCTGTTCTTCCCTTCTTCTGTCCCACCCCTCCCCTCCCTTCCTTCTCTCCTCCCTCTTCCTCTTCTCTTTCTTCTTCCCTCCTCCTTTTTTCTTTGACTCAGTCTTGCTGTGTAGCCCTGGCTGGCCTAGAACCTCCCTGTGTAGCAGAGTGGCCCCAAACTCAGAGATCTGCCTGCCTCTGTCTGAGGAATGCTGGGGTTAAAGGTGTGTGTTCAGCCCCCCTTTTATGATAAGGGGGAAGGTAAGGTGGCTTTGGAGATACGTTGGTTGTAGTTATGTTCGATGAGATAAAACTGGAAGCTGCTTAGGGTTCCCCAAGGAGCTTAGTCCTTTTCTCCCCCTTTGTAAATGCGTTTCTTTGAGAGTCTTAGAAACTTGCAGGTTTATGGCTTTGAAGGGAGAAGGTCTTAAGCAGTTGACAGTTGTGCTAGAATTCAGCTCCAGGGCTACTGGTGAAGGTTTCAGCCAGACACCTGGGTGGGATCAGTAATCCCACCCCCATCGGCCCAATTTTCCCTACCTTTCTATCCTGCCTCAGATAGTTCTCAAAAGAAGATATAATTTGGTTAATAGAGATATGAAAAATAGTCAGCATCATTAATCACCAGGAAAATGCAAATGAAATACACAGTGAGAAGCACCTCGTCCCCGTTTAGAAGATTATCTTAAAGACAAAAATAAAAAGTTTTGACTGGCATATGGAGAAAAAGAAAACCTTATATGCTGTCAGTGGGAGTGTAAATTAGTATAGTAATTATGGGGCAGTCTGGAGGCTCCTCAGAAACCTAAGAATAGAAGTGTCATATGACCCAGAAGTCCCACCAGTACGTATGTCCCTAAGGGGATGAAATCAGCGTGGAGAAGTAAAACAGCATTTCTTGGTTTTAGTTTTTTCCATCACACGCATTTATTTATTTTCCGTGTATGTGTGTGTGTTTGTGTGTGTGTGTGTGTGTGTGTGTGAATATTCTGCAGTGTGTGCACATGTGCACACCTGTGGAGGACAGGACAACGTCTAGGAGTCTGTTTTCTTTTTCTGTCATGTGGGTCCTGGGGATTCAGGTTGTCAGGCTTGGTGGCGAGTACCTTTATCTTGGTTTAGGTTTACTGAGGTCAAATCTAACAATGATGGTTTATTTTTTCTCCCCCCCCCAGACCTTTTCTTTTTCTATTTTTTGTCATGTTTAAAAATGTTTAACTTTTAAAAAATGTAAAGATTTTTTAAAATTTTGTTCCGTGTATGTGTGTCTGTGGTGTGTCTGTCCCTCTGTCATTCCCCACCTTACTCCTTTGAGGCAGGATTTCTCACTGAACCTAGAACTAGGCTGGAAGCCACCAAGCCCTGGCAGTCCCCCATCTCTGTCCCCCGTGGCTCTGGTGTTACAGGTGTACATGCACTGACACTTGGGTTCTTAAACACGCGTGCGTGGATTCACACCCGGATCCTCATGTGTATACAGTGTGCACACTCACCCACTAAGCCATCTTTTTAGCCCACGCTTTACACTTTTAAGCATGATTTGGGATAGGAAAAAACTAGATAGTCGTAGTGTGGGGTTCTGGATTTCAGTAGTCTCTTCTGTATGGGATTAACTCCCCTCCTTTCAAAGGAAGCTATTTCAATTGTATAATGCCTGATGTCTGTTTTATTCTGCTGTTATAAATCTTCTGTCAGAATCTGAGAGAAGCAGACATGGTCTGGTGAAGGAAGCAATCCCTAATGTTTTCTAAATCACACTTTGCTTCTCGCATAGGAAGTACAGTGCTCATTTAATTGCAGATGCTGAACACCTACAGCTCAGGTGGGATGACAGGTGTTGTAGTAGAATGGATGTGGAGTAAAGAGTTGTGTGCCTTTGTCCACGAACATTGGCTGCAAGTACCAGAATCCCAGGTGACAGTGAACTGGAGAACAACTGTTAGAAGCTGGCTGGAAGGAAGTCCATCCAACAGTCGCTTCACCGTATAATCAAATGCCGGCCCTGTCTGTGGTTTCCCGCTTCGCTGTTTTTAGCATGTGGATCCTGGTGCTTTAGCTTAAAACCTAGTGATCCAAGATGGCCGTACCAGTGTCAGTGGTTAGGTTCTCATGTAATGGCACTTAAAGCCAGAAAAGGAGAGAATTTTTTTATTAGGAGAAAAATCGTGGTACCAGCAGGCTCCTCCTACATCCTGTTATCCAGGACAGCATTAGTTGGCCATTCCTAGTTTCAGGGAATTCTGGGAAAAGGGATATCTGTTAGAAGGAAATGAAGTTTTTGTGCTTGCCATAGAGAGCGAGGGTCTATGTTTGGGCTCATTGCTGTTGACAGAAGCAGAGAAGGAGCTAGAGCAGGTGTGGAGTAGACAGCTGTTCCTCTGCTCCCAATATATGGCTGGGCATCGGTTTTGTTTGTTAATTCCAGAGGGGTGTGGCCACTGTTACAGCATTACCCGTTGAGATAAACACATTTAGGATGTTGACTGGAACTTTGCATCATCTAGTCAACACACTTTACTAGCACATACAGAGTCTGGGGACGTGCTCCCGAGGTCAGGACAGAGAAGAGGACGGGCCTTGGGCTTCTGAGGGCTCATCATATGGCACAGCACAGAGATTAGACATAGTTTCAAAACAATGGCAAAAGTGCTTAGAAAGGGCGGCTCCATTTCTTAAGCAGCTGGTGCAGATCCACTAACAGGCTTCAGGAATCAGGGAAGGTCTCCTGGGCCCCCCATCTTTGCCAGGTCCCCAACTGGGACTCAGTTCGTTTCAGACAACAATAAAGTGACCAGTCTTTTTGTGTGGGTCTTTTTAAAAGTCAGGGTGGAAAGAGTTACGCCTGTTGGTGGAAACTGGCAGGTTCCATGGTATGAGCTGCATGGAGTGGGGAATTCAGTTAGCAGCCCTGGAAGCCAGGCAGAAGGGTGTGGATAGCATCATTTTGGGTGTCACACAGCTAAAGGTTTGGCTTTTATCTATCTGTGTAAGAAGCAGGGTCCCCGTCTCCTTTCAGAATGTTTACTTATGTTAATGTCCAGAACAGTGGGTTTTATTATGATGTTTTGGTACATGTATGTAGTGTGCTTTGATCTTATTCATGCCCAACATTATCCTATCTTGTCCCCACCCTCCTTTTGTGGGTCCCTTTCCTTTGCTGGTCCGCTTTCTACTTCCATGTCTTTTAAAAATTTACATTATGGTTAGGAGGAACAAAACCAAAACCATGTAATACTCTCTGAGTCTAGCATGCTTTACTTAGTGTGATGATCTCTAGTCTCACCTATTTTCTCTGCTAATGACATGGTTTTGTTCTTTATAGCTGGATAGTACTCCAAAACTTAGCTGTAGTGAATAGTGCTACAGTGACCATGGATGTGTAGGTACCTCTGTGGTGTGCTGACTTAGAGTCAGTCCTTCTGGTGTATAGCTGGGTCATATGACAGTTTCATTTTTAGTTTTCTTTTCTTGAGACAGGATCACATTGTGTAGCCTGGCTGGCCTGGAACTTGCTCTGTAGACCATGCTGGCCCCAAACTCAGAGATCCACTTGCCTCTGCTTCCTGAATGTTGGCATTAAAGGCATGCACCACTACAGCCCAGCCATTTTGAGTTGTTTTAGGAACCTCCATTCTGCTTTCCATAGTGACTACTACTTTATGCTCCCACCAGCACTGTAGAAGGCTTTGTTTTTACTTACATCCTCACCAGCATTTGTTATTTGTTTTCTTTTTAACATGCAGTGAATGTATTTGTGCAAATGTGTGTGTCAGTGTGCACATGTGCACTTGAATGTAGGGCCAGAGGTTGATGTCTGGTGTCTTTCTCTGTCTTTCTCTACTTTATTTTTCAAAACAGAGTTTCTCTGAACCTGTTTGGTGATTTGAATGAGAATGGTCCCATAGGATTATATATGTGAATGCTTGGTTCCCAATTGTTGGAACTATTTGGGAAGGATTAGGAGGTGTGGCCTTGGAGGGAATGTATCACTAGGGGTAGCCTTTGAGATTTCAAAAGACTGGTCCCATTCTGAGTCTCTATTTCTCTGCCTCATGCTTGTGGATCAAGATGTAAGCCCTCAGCTACTGCTCCAGTGCCATGGTTGCCTACCTGCTGCCATACTGCCCTATACAATAGTTATGGACTTTGATCCTCTGGCAATAGAAGCCAATAAATTCCTTCCTCTATAAGTTGCCTTGGTCATAATGCCTCAGCATAGCAATAGAAAAGTAACCATGGCAACCTAAAACTCACCAATTTGGGTATACTAGCTGGTCAGCAAGACCTTGAATTGTAAGTATGTGCTGGGATTCCAAGTGTGTATTGTCATGCCTGACCTTCTTCATGGGTACTGGGGATCATGTGTTAATGCTGGCACAGAAAACATTTTACTAACTGAGCCATTTCCTAAGCTTGTATCATTAGTGTTCTTTCTTTCTAAAAAAAAATAATAATTGTGTGTGTGTGTGTGTGTGATGTACAAATAAGTGTGCATGCACAAGGGTGTATATGTATGTGCTTGTGCCGTAGCAAGAGTGTGGATGTCATAGGAGTTAGTTCTCTCCTTCCACCTTTACATAGTCCTGTGGATTGAACTCAGGTTGCTGGGCTTGCATAACTAGTGCTTTTTCCCATTGTGCTATCCTGCTGGACTTGCTGGCTGGCCTGCCTGACTGCCTTCCTTTCACTCATGCATAGAGGTGTTTTGTCTGCATGCATGTATGCACACCACTTAGAGGTGTTTTGTCTGCATACATGTATGCACACCACTTAGAGGTGTTTTGTCTGCATGCATGTATGTACACCACTTAGAGGTGTTTTGTCTGCATGCATGTATGCACACCACTTTTGTGCCTGCTGCCTGTGGAGGCCAGAAGAGGGCGTTGTATCCCCTTGAACTGGCATTACAGATGGTTGTGAGCTGTCATGTGGGTGCTTAGAATTGAACCCTGGTCCTCTGCAAGAGCAGCCAGTGCTCTTAATTTATAAGCCACCTTCACAGCCTTCACTTGCTTTTTGTTGCTGACCAAAGTGAGACCAAATTTCAGTGTAGTTTCCTGATAGCCCAAGATGTCCAACTTTTTTTTTTCTTCATTTATTTCTTGGTCATTTGTACTTTGGGTGGAGGGAGAATTGTTGCTCAATTATTTTGCTCATTTATCAATTGAACTATTTGTTCTTTTTTTTTAAAAGTTTTGTTTTGTTATGTATATGGTGTGCTGTGTGTGTGGTAGGTGTACTTGTTAGTGTGGATGTGTGTGGTTGTGTGTGCCAGAGGCAGATGTTGAGTCTCTCTCCCTGATGGCTCTACACCTTTTATTTTGTATTTGTTGAGACAGTCTCTCCCAGAATCTGCAGCTCATTGATTTGGGTGGGCGCGGTGGCTAATGAGCTTCAGGGACCTGGGAATCTCCCCTTTCCTTGCCCAGTGCTACCATGCCCTGCTTTTTACATGGGTTCTGGGATCTGAACCCGGGTTCCCAGGCTTATGTGATGGGCATGTAACTAACTGAGCCATCCCCCCAGCCCTAAAGCTCTCTGTATCTTGTAGATCTTAATTATCTGTTGAATGAACCACTGGCCAAGATTTTCTCCCATGTTGTAGGCTGCCCCTTTCTCTCTTGTGCTTTGCTATGCAGAAATTTTAAACTTGTTTGGTTTCTTATTCTTTCGAGTAGAGAATAGGTTTTTTCTTTTTTCTTCTCTTTTTCTAGGTATCATAGTAGATATAGCTTCTGGCACTTAGCATGTGCTAGGAAATCACCTCATTTAATACAATGTGGCCCTGTAAACAAGGGTCATTTTTATCTTCGCTTTACAGATGAAGAGCGAGGGGTAGAGAGGTTTGTGTGCTCTGAGTTCTCCAGCTAGAAGCTGGTAGAGCTGGGGTTTGAATATACTGACTAGTTCCCAAGTTCTCATCTACACCACACAGGAAACCTGCACTCCGTATCAAGGTCAGTTAACTTGTCCTGATCTGCACTGTTGGAGTTAACCAGGTCAGACTTGCAGTGTTGTGTCTCTGAGATACTCATTTGATCATCGCTGATCTCACCGTAGCTAACACTGAGACCTCCCTAACACTCTTAGGGCCATGCTCCCTTTTTTTTTTTATCTTCTGCTTTGAGCAAGTTGCCTGGTCTCCCAGCCTGTCAGCGGCTCCTAAATCAGACCTCTCCTACTCTTTCCTGGTCGCCTTTGCTTTAATTTGGGCTGTCTAAAGATTGCAAGGCTCCAGACTGCATCTCTTGCCTCTTCTCTCAGCATGTTCTTTTGCTACTGCAGCCTTTGCTGACAAAGGAGTTTTATTAGTATTGGCTTTTGATGAAGTGTTGGTCTTGTGTCCCTGGTTTCCGGAGCACCATCTCAGTCATCAGCTTCTCTCCCAGTTTGGTCCATCTCTGCCTCCCTGCTTCCCATGCCAGCTTCTCACTGTCCTGTTTTTTGCAGGAATGCATGCTTCAACTTCTTTTCAAGGCTCATTCCTCTGAGTCTTTCCCCTTCCGTTTATGTGGGAGACCCTGCTCCTGCGGAAGGTTAGCTCTCAGTTTCTGGCTCTCCAAATCCCTCCTTTTGGTTGAAAGCAGTTATGGCTTCAGTTTGAGCCACTCTGTTCGTGGCTGTTGTGTTGGTATACCTGGTGTCTCTTTAATGCCAAATCCCCGAAAGATAAGAATGCTGCTTGTACCTGTTTCTGCAGAGCACATGACACAATTTTTGACAACATAAGCCCTGACATGCTACTTACAGAAGCATACATTGGTGTCCTGACAATTTGCTTTTAATTTTGCATGTTGAACATAATTTATGTATTTGTCTTTGAGAGGCAGATTCATGTATAAGCATCTGTTTATATATACACATGTGCACACATACAGATATGTACATACGCATACATATATGCATGTGCACACATGTCTATACATATGCATGTATAAGAAGAGCAGTTCTTGCCATCTAGAAGTAATGTGCAACATCCTTTATTTTGCATGTTGTCCTCAAGGGAAACAGTGATTATTCCCTTTGATTAACTTCTTGAGCCAAAAATTTCTACTTTGATAACTTTATTGTTTTGTATGTGCTTTTTCCAATAATTAAGTTTCTCATTACCTTAATAACACATGTGAAAAATAGTCACATTGTATAGAAAGATTATAATGGATAATGACTTTTACTCTTTTTCCCCACATCTCCCTAAAAAGAGATGATTACAGCTTTACTGAAATGTAAATTATATAATTTAAACCATACAGTTAAAGGTATGATATGTTCTTAGATTGTACAACCCTTGATACTAAATTCTCTTTTTCATTCTTTTTGAAAGAAACCCTATACCCACTCTTTATCTTTCCATAGTCTGTCTCATCTACCACCTTTCCCTAGCCCTGGGCAATTACAAATGTGCCTTCTGTGTTTGTGGGTGTGCCTGTAAGGAACATTCTATTTTCTATGGACCATACTTGACTTCTGTCACTTACCCTACTGTTTACAAAGCTCATCTAGGTTAAAGGTTGTACAAATGCTTTATTTCCTTTGATGGCTGAATTCCATTATTCACTATTCATCAGTTGGCAGATATTTGGATTATTCTACTTCTTAGGTATCATGAATGTTGCTGCCATAAGCATTCAGAGGCAGATTTTTATGTGGACATTGTAATCCTTTGTCTTCATCACACACACACATACACACACACACACACACACACATACACACACACACACACACACGCACAAGCACAAGCACACGCGCGCACACACACACACCTCCCTCATCCAGGAATGGAGTTGATGTTTCACTCTGTGCTTAAGTTTTTCAGCAGCTGCTAAGCTCTCACTAAGGTGAGTTATCTTGTCACACTCTGTTAGCAGAGGTCCAGCTTCTGTGTCCTTGCTAACACTTGTCTGTTCAAGTTTATTTTCATGTTTAATGTTCATAATCCCAACAGCCAAAGAATGCCTTCTTGCTGGTTTTAGTTGAAAACTCCACATAATTTAATTTTTTTTTTTTAAATATAGAAGGGTCTCACTGTGTAGCTCTGGCTGGCCTGGAACTCTATATGTAGACCAGGGTGACTTGAAACTCACAGAGATCCACCTGCCTCTGCCTCTGCCTCTCAGGTGCTGGGATTAAATGTGTATACCACCACGCCAAGCAAATTAAAAAAATATACATTTTAAATTATGTGTGTGTGTCTGTGTGGGCATCTGCACTCATGCCCTGGGGCAGGAGGTGTTGGATACCCCTGGAGCTGGAGTTACAGGTGTTCGTGAACCACCTGATGTGAGTGTTGGTACTCAAACTCAGGTCTTCTAGAAGAACAGTACATGCATGCTCTTCACCACTGAGACATCTCTTCAGCCCTGAAAATTTGATGTTAACAGAGATTTGGTGAGATGCCTTGTAAATGTATAAATGTCAAGGAAGAAGTGGTGTAGATAGTTTAAGACAGTACCTTATCCAGAAGGAGTTGAAAAGTTTTGATGTAGGGTGGTTGAGATGGCTCCAAAGCGCTTGCCCTGCTGGCCCGATGACTTGTATTCAATCCCAGAACCCGGGTCAAGGAAGAAGAAGAGAACTCACTATAGAGAGTTGTCCTCTGTCCTTGACAAGCACACCATGGCACACATGCACCCACCTCCATCAGATGCACACATCCACAATAATAATAAATTAAAATTCTTTGAGATTCTGTATTTAAACTCAGAATATTTGGGGTCTTAGGGATGATATTTCCCAACTCCATACCCTTCGTTCATACTGTATTTTTTGTCTGTTTCTTTTTGTGATGATTACTGTCTTCGTGTCTATTTCTTAGCATTTTTAATAGTTACATTATCTTTAAAACACTTGTATACACTTAATACTCCCTCTTTTAGTAAAAAAGGAAGGAGAAATATGCCATTTTGTTTCCTAGGCAACCATCATAATCTACAGTGGGACTAAGAATATAAAGTAGCAAAGCTACTTGTTTAAAATTTATTTATTTATGTATTTTTTTAATGTGCATTGGTGTTTTGCCTACATGTATGTCTCTGTGAGGGTATGGGATCCCCTGGAACTGGAGTTACAGACAGGCTTGAGCGGCCATGTGGGTGCTGGGAATTGAACCTGGGTCCTCTGGAAGAGCAGCCAGTGCTCTTAACTGCTGAGCCATCTCTCCAGCCCCAGTGAAGCTACTACTTTTGCAGTAGTTATCTCTGTTGGCCTTTCTCCGTAGGTAGGTGTGGCCTGGAATTAGAAGGCTGTGTCTTCCTTGCTATTCTGACATGAATATTTAGCAGTGCCACCCCTAACCCTAGGACCACACGGTAAATGTTAACAAGAAGCCCCAGAACTCGTGTTTTCCCTGCCCCAGTGTCTTTTCTACAAGAAAGCTGACAGCTGGCGTGGTTTTGTGACATCTAGCTGACTATTACATGTGTTACCTGGGATTTTCCTAAGATCTGGACATAGTGACTGGATGTCATCACTTACGTCTGTTTTATAGGAATTTCGTAGCTATGTCCATCGCCATGATGTTTCTGCTAAGTAAGAGGCTGTCTTCTAAGCACTGAACCTTCCAGTGTGCACCCGGGGTTGAGGATACACTGTATATAGTATGTTCAGATGCGTTGGCCTTTTACTCAGTGCGTCTTAGTTAGTGTTCTGAGGGGAAACATGGAAAGTGTATAGTCTTTTTCAGTTGCTGTCTTGTATTTTCTTTTGAATATGTTTTCCTTCCATTGGAGAGTCCTTAGGGTCCGGAACCTGCCACATAAATGTGAGCAATTCTAGAAGCCTGTCTTTTTTCCAGTACTAGACTCCACCAGTCTATAAAAGGAGTGAGTTTTGGTTAGGGTAAAGTAGCAGGCAAAATGTACCTTTGTTTAATATATGTTATTGTATTTTTATACTGATGTTCCTCTCTTTTAATGAAACCCATTTTCTTGGGATGGGAACTTGCTTGGCCGCTAGGCGTCGCCTCTTGGCTCTGCCCCTTCCTCCAGTGCCACCCCGCGGCCCTGAGGAAGGTTAGAAAGCTAGGCCATCTAAAAGTGAATGGCAGACGTGGTGGGTGTGGTTATCCATGCTTCATTCTTCACTCTCCACTTCTGCTCTGCACTCGCAGAGGGATGCTCACATAGGGCAAGTCTGGGAGCTCCAGATGAGTCTAACATCTCCTTTTCATCTATAAACTAGGGAAGTGGTGCCGGGAGTACTTTGCTCATCTAGACATGTTAGGTAATAAAACAATGGTAACATGTTTGCAGAGAATCATAGGCACAGTTTTTAATATAGTTTATTATCCTGGGAATCCTTGTTACTAGGCAGATGGTGATTGCATTTATTAATATTAATTTCCTTGCTCTTTAATATAATAATGCTGGCTGTTATGTACATTTATTATCTCTTCTAATCCTCACCCATGCCCTTCATACTTACCATTTTCTCCCTGACTTTAGAGATGGGCTAATTTGCTTTAAGTTAATTGCTCCCCTTGCTTTCCGATCCTCCCCCTCCATTTGGAACTTGGTCATGGAAATGAGAGTCTGGCTTGTCACTGGATGCGGAAATTGCTAGGTTGTGACTCTGTAGAAGGTGCTGTGGCACCAGCAGCCCTTGGCTGGGAGCAGGCGTGTTTCCCTCAGTTGTCTGAGAGATGTGAGCCGTGTGCCCTGGATGCAGGCACCCTTCAGGAAGGCCACAAGCTCTTTGCTGAATTATTACAAATTGTGTACATGGGGGGGGGCGCGGGTGGGGGGTGGCGGGGATCACTTCCTTTCACTCGCCTTCCAATGAAGCACACATTACCACAGAAACTGCAGGGCACTTGACAATGTGGCTCTGACCTGGAGCGTCATAGCAGGGAGCCGCCTTCTTATTCAATTAAGGGCCCAGTAAAAAGAAGGGACGGCATCAGGGCTTGGGTTTTCTGAGGACACTAGCTGATCTTTTCTCATTTTACCTTAATTTGCATTAATTTCCAGATTTTTCCAATCATCTTAAAAGTGAATGGGCTCACTAGGTTTTCTTTAGTCACAGGTGATTTCATTGTGTTAGGTATCTCTCTAGTTGACTTCCCAGTTGTGTGGAGATTTCTATGGACCATAGGAAATGTGTAACAAATTCGAGATGAGAGACCTGTCAGGCAGGGAGCACTTCTCTGGGAAGTCAGGGCTGGCAGTGGGAGCCTCCCAGTCCTCACAGGCACACCCACAAGAGCCGCCTCCAACACTGTCACTTCTTTCTCTTTGTTCCCCTCCGGACTCACTTCCTGCCAGGGATTTGTGACATCTTTTGCACCAGATCAAATGAGCCCCTGACACCTGATTGCTGAGTGCTTCTTGTTTACAGTTGCTTTCCAAGAACACCGAGACAAGATGGAAAGCTTAACGTTCGGTAATTAAATTTGCATCCGCCCAGTGACAGGACTCAAAGGCGCCCCCCCTCACATATGAATCTCATTGCAGAGTTCCTACTGTCTTTGACCATGAGCATCTAAGAAAGACAGGACGTGGACAGGTAAACAAACATTGGCTGAGCCTGCCGTCTGTCATTATATGATGAATATTAACTAGACTCGCCAGGATTCCTTTCTTTTTTGACTGTCTTCTCTCCACCTACTTACTTAGCCAGATTTATAATTGGTTTTAAATATAAGAACTGTGGCTTGAGGTGGTTTATTATTATTATTGTTATTGTTATTATTTATTTCAGCCTCTTAGAAGGAAAGCTAGCATTAGAACGCTCTGGATTGGTTTAACACCCTTTGGGTTGTGCATTTCTCACACATACTAATGAATAATTCAGCAAAGCCAAACACAATCTGCTGGTGGTATCTAGTGTGATTCACACTTGCTAATGAATAATTCCCTTTGGCCTTTATTGGCCAGCTCTAAAGGAGTGACTTCTGAGACTCAGATGGGTTATTACTGGACTATTTGTCCCTGTCCTTGGGGTTTTGTGAGCCAAAGTCCAGTTTGGCTACCCACTCCACATACCTTCTCCGAGTCTTCTGGGAAACAGAGCTCTCTGCATCCCTGTCCCAACTTTTCAGCCTTAGACTCTTCCTGTGAAAGAAACTGTAACAGGATTCAGCTCCATTATAATTTTATCAATTCAGTTCCTTCATTGTTTCATTCAAATAGAGAAATCTTTAATGAGTAACTTATGAGATACAAAGAATAGAATATGGGATTGTGTATACAAGGGTGCGGTAGATCTGATGTGCTATGTCCTCGAAGGAAGTGAAGGGTCTGTAGGAGAGGTGTCTGGTCCAGTGGAAGATGCTCAGTCTTTTGTCAAAATGATTAGTTACAATTTTCTCACACTGCTCTCAGATATGCATTTCAGTGCATATTTGTTGGTAGTATTGGCCGAGAGTTATATTGCTCTGGATAACCTTAAATCTTGATTAATCTTGGAGCTGTTCACAAGCTAAGCTCCTTAATATGATTCCAGGTATGACTGGGTAAATAGCTCTTGTTCATTTCTGCTGCACTGAAGTGTGGAATGTGGAATGACCTGGCATTACCGGCCTGCAGCGTCTCCAGGTGTCTAGTGTGGATTTATGTGAGCCCGAGTGCTATGCATACCTTAGAAATCAGGCTGTTCGCTGTAGAAATCTGCTGTCAGTGAGGTGCTCTTAGCCTCAGGAAGTGGCTTACAGCAGCCTATATGTGCTTTAGCGTTTGCGGGTCTCTTTCTGAGGCACATAATGTTCAGTTTGCAGGTCTGTAGGAGGCGTGATTAGTTCCGGTCAATGAAGTACAAATAGAAGTGCCAGGTGTTTCCTGGTCAGCAAGGCCACTCTGTGCCCTACCCCCACCCCTTTCCTTGCTGAATCACCAATCTTGAGGCAGAGGGTTCGAGAGGGTGGAGTCTCCACTAGACTGGGTCTATGATGACTGGGTGGAGTTGGGTTTGTCTACCTGTCTTCAGTTGACTCATACTGGTGCATCAGCAAGAAAGGCAGCTGTGTCCCTGGAAACACCTGACTGGAGTTGTAGTTTTGCTACAGTGTAGCCTAGAGGGATTAAAATGCAGGAGCAGCTGTTTGTGGGAACAGGGCCTGACGCCCAACAGAATTCTAGCTAGCTTTCTAGAATGTGTTTCTTTTTATATAAAAAAAATTGTAAATTGACAATTATAGTTTTTATGTGGTACAAAGTAATGATATAATTTATGAATATAACATGGAACGTATTAGATACATTTTGCCTTATTGTGGTCAAACCCTTGACACAGACAACTTAAAAGTAGGATTGCTTACGGCTCCATAGTTCATATGTTTGGGCAGAACATCAGGGCACGTGGATCATGTGGCAGAGGCTGTGCTTCACTTCTTACAGGACAGGAAGCAGAGCTGTTGCAGTACAGGAAGGGACCAGAGCAAGATACAGTCCTGGTGACATTCCCCCAGTGACACTTCCCTCCAACTTGCCCCCATCATATGAATCCATTTAAGGACAAATCCATTCATCAGATCAGATCTAACTGTCACTGGAAATGAAAGAGGATGATTGTTTGAGATCCAAGGCTAGCCTGGGGTAAAACCGTGTCTCAAAAATAATTAATGAAAAACAGGCAACACAAATGGCCAACAGATACATGAAAGTTCCACATCACTAATCATTGTAGAAGTTGCCTTCCCTAATCCCTGAGGCATTCCTTAATCCAATAAAAGTTAACCATCATAGCATAATTAAATCAAGCTAATTTAACATGTCCATTTCCTGAAATCCTTAGCATGTTCTACAGTTCAAGTCTCTGGAATGTACTCTTGGTGATTTTGAAGTGTCCACATTTTACTATTTACTGCTCACTACCCCGTGTAATCTGGGAGTCGAAGGACAGCGGGATAGGAATGGATGCCTCCTGTCACAGCAAGGCCTTGATGGCTCTGCTCATCATCTGCCCACCTCCTCCCCTCCCCCAGCATCTGGAACCAAAGTTCTGCCCCCTGCCTCTTGTTGCTCATAGATTCCCACGCAAGAGAGAGAGTGTGATCTGTCTGTCCCTGCTTCATTGGACTTGGTCTACTGTTTCCCAGCAGTTCTGCAAATGGTAGAATGTCTTGCTTTGTCAAAGTTGACTTGACCGTGTGATGTATTTCTTCCACTTTTTGTTTATCTGTTCATCTGTTGGCGAATGCCTAGATTCCACCAGTGGGTGGTGTGAACAGCACCACACTGAACAAAGAGTGCAGACACTTCTGTATCTATCACGTTTCCAGCTTCTGGCTAGTGTTTTCGTCACTTGTCTTGCTACTGCGACAAGTTACCCCAGCAAACACAGCTTACAGAAGGGAGGGTTTATTTTGGCTTATAGTTCTAAGATACATTCCATCATGGTTGGGAGGCCCTGGTGTCTGAGGCAGCTGGTCATCTGCATGTGTGGTCAGTCAGAAAGCAGAAGGAGATGAATGTTCTCCTTTTTATCCTGGGGACTTAAGGCCCTGGAATGGTGGCACCCACATTCAGGATGAGTCTTCCCACCTTGATTAACTTAATTTAGATAATTCTTTGTAGGTACTCCCACAGGCTAACTAAATCACCTCTCACAAGCATGCCCAGGGGTTTCGTGTCTCCTAGGTGATTTTAGAGTCTGTCAGACTGACACAGTGCTAACTATCACAGGTATATATGCTCATAAGCGGTGTTGCTAGATTGGATGCTATTGTAATTTTAGTCTCTGAGGACCTGTATAGCGTTTTCCATAATGACTAGACTCATTTACATTGTCTCCAATGGTGAATAAGCATCTTTTTTTCTATCCTCCTCAATGTTTGTCATCAGTTACCTTTATCAATATTACCATTTTGATTAACATAGCATTGCATTGTGATTTTGATTTGGGTTTCTGTAGTGATTAGTGATGCTGAGCCGTTTTCATGTATCTATTGGGCTGTTTTCATTGGATTTATTTATTTATTTATTTATTTATTTATTTATTTATTTATGTATGTATGTATGTATGTATGGAGACAAGGTCAAGGTCTCACACTGTAGCTTAGGTTGGCCTTGAGCTTGAAGAAATCGTCCTGCCTCAACCTCTTGAGTGCTGGGATTACACACGCACCATCATGCCTGGCTGTGTTGTTTCTTATGAGAAATGTCCCTTCGGGTCCATTGTCCTTTGTAAAATTGTGTTGCTGTTATTATCTGTGGAGTTGTCTGAGTTCCTTACTAGCTTGCCAATGTTTTCTCCCTGTGTGTAGGTTGTGTCTGTTAGATTCCCTCTGGTAGATGGTGATTATACAGAAGTTGTTACTTGTAGTGTGGTTCTTGTCGATTGTTGCCTGTGCTCTTCAGGTCCAGTCTAAAACTTATGGCCCCAATCAGTGGCCTGCTGCGTGTCCCCGTTTGTTGCTGGCAGTCTTATAGTGTAGGTGCAATGTTTAAGTCTTTCTCTTTCAGCCAGTTTGAGTTCCATTTTGGAAATGGTGTGAGATAAGGAAGGGTCCAATTTCGTTCCTTTCATCTGGCTGTTCAATTCCCTCAACATCGTTTATTGACCAGACTATTTCCCAGATATGTACTTGACGCCTCTGTTAAACTTTAGCTGACCACACATGTGTGGGCTTGTTGCCTCTGCTTTCTTTATTCTGTGTTTAGGTTGGTACCATGCTGTTTCCATTATTAGCACTTGGTCATTTGAATTAGGGTGTGTGCGGCCTCCATCTGCATCCTGGGCTAATGATTGCCCTGCCTATCCAGGGGGATCTTTCGGATTCCTTTTTTCCTATCTCTGTGAAGAAAGTATCATTGGGATTAGGCAGGGCTTATGCTGAGTCTGGAACATGGAATGTCTTTCCATTTATATGCGTCTTCACAATTTTTTTCACAGCTTTTGTTGGCAGGCTTTTTTTTTAAACCCTCCTCCTTGCTTACATTTGTTTCTTCGTGTTTCACTTTTTAATGTAGCTGTTATCGATGGGGTTGTTCTTGATTTATTTATTTTTGTGGAGAGTTGAATGTTGGTGTTGAGCTATGCATGTTGGTTTTAATACCCTACAACTTTACTGTATTTATTACTTTTAGCAGCCTTTGAATTATGTCACCAGCAAAAGTGACAATTTCTCCCTTTACTTTCCTATTAGGATACCTCTCCCCCCTCAATTGATCTGGCCTTGGACTTGAGAACCACCTACCTCAGCCTTTCAAATGCTGGGGTTACAAGTGCGCACTGCCATGCCCAATGCTTTTGTTAGTTCTTTAAAAAATCCTAGCTGGGTGGTGGTGCATACTTTTGGTCCTAGCACCAGGGAGGCAGAGGCAGGTGGATGTCTGTGAGTTTGAGGCCAGCCTGGTCTACAGAAAGTTACAGGACAATCAGGGCTACACAGAGAAACCCTGTCTTGCGGGGGAAAAAAAACCCAAACCGAACCAAACAAATGATATGACGCTGAATTTTGTTAAATACTTTTTCAGCACACCCAATGCTTTGTTATTCTTTAAAAATATGAAATGATGCTAAATTTTTGTGAAATACTTTTTTCAGCATCTAGAGAAGTGATTGTATGGTTTTTTTGTTTGTTTGTTTTTGCTTTTGTTTTTGGTCTTCCATGTAGAATAAGTTTCCATTTGGAATTGGAGGGACAGGAAAAAGTTTCAGCTGTCAGACTTCAAGTACTGTTGGTGTAGAGAGTCCTGGGCTTGAGAGTAATTAGTAAATAGAGACAGTTGAGATTATCGTGAGCAATATTAATAAACTGTAAGTTGTATCTGGTATATTGACTTGGTGTGAGTGTGAATCTGCAACTTTTTCCCTTTCATGTGAGGGCCAAACCCTTGAGCTATGCATGGTTTTTACATTTTAAGAAATTGTGGAGGAGGTGGAAGGGGAGGGGAAAACCATTTAACAGAGGATGTATGTGACCCATGAGCCTAAATTATGTTTGACACTTAGCGGAAAACATTGCTGACCCTGCATTTACACCCTTAAAATCTCTACAAACTGTTACCAGCAGCTGCCACACTTACCACATCTTGAGTCTTTGCAGAATTGGGAAGTTCAGGGTTCCAGCAGGGTACGTGACAGCACAGTACAAACACAGAACACATGTGCCTAAATTAACACATAGGAAATGGGCCGTGGGAGATATTCCAGAGGTGGAGATGTGAACTCCCCCCCCCCCATCTCATGCTGATGACATCTAGGAGTTAAACCTATTGTTATGGGAGTATATTTACTCTTCAGACTCACTGATAGACAGTGTCGTATTTGGGGACGGTTCCTGGCACCAAGGAACTGTCCTCTTGCTCATCTTAGGTGCCCTGGTGGCAGTTTTATTGTTTTGTTTTGTTTTTACAAGTTTGTCTCTGCTCACTCAGTCATTTTACTCACTTGAAGGTAATACTCAAGAAAAGTGAAAACATGGCACTACCAAAACCTATGCCTAACTCATAACAGAAATATTTATCATAGCCAGAAAAATAGAAACAACCCCAAATGTCTACAAACTGATGAGCAGGTAAACAAGTATGCATGTACATAGAATGGAGTATTATTCTCCAATAAAAATGAAGTTCTAATATGCCCTATAATGTGCATGAATTTTGGAAACATGTTCAGCGAAAGGTAAGCACAAAAGACTATATATTATACTGTTATATTTATTTGAAGATTTCATCCATGTATATACAGTATATCTTGATTCTATTCACCCACCTCTAGTTCTCCTTAGTACCCCAGTGGGGGAGAGGTAAGGGAGCTATTGGCAGTTGTTGGCAGCTGGGGGAGAATCACTTTTCTTCTGCAGGGGAGGAGGGGGTGTTTGGTCACTGGTAGGTTACCCATGCTCTAGTGGAGGGTCCCACACCCATGTGCATATGGGCAGCACTAATTAGACTAAGTGGGTTAAGTAAATACATTTTAAAATTCTTTAAAAACAGATTCCATTGGTGAAAGACATAACAGAAAAGTCGATGAGTGATTGCTTAGGGCTGCCTAGGGGGTGGAGTGAGGCTCAGGACCTAGTTAGAGCCAGTTGACACAGAGGTTTCTTTGTGGGTGGGGTGTAATAACAAGGTCTTACACATTATGGTAATTTCTGTACACTCTGTGCATATACTCAAAACTATTGACTTGTACACTTTAAGTGGGTGAGTTTCATTGTGTGAATTCCATCTCAGAGATGTTAATGTAATTCTGTAGTGGCTGGCATTGTTTTCTAATGATGCTTGCTAACTTTTTGCCCTCTTTGTAAACAGCCATGATTTGAGTCTGTACATCGTATTTTACCTTCTTAAACTAACATCTTCTGAAGACAAGATTGACAGTCAAATTTCCTTTGACCCACCTAGTCTACTTATAAAAGCTTATTATACTTTCTGTATTAGCAAACATGTAGAAGTTTGTAGGACTATATACTGTGGCATTATATGTATTGACAAAGCATAATAAGCAACTCAGACACCCATCAGTAGGGAACATGTTAAGTTAAAGGTAAACCAGTGAGTATGAGATAATCCTCAAGATATTTAAGTTAATAAAGCAAGGTGCAGAATGTTATGTGACTTTTTATAAATGCTTGCATATAGATAGAATATTCTAGAAAGAGTCAACAGTAGTTACCTCTTTGAGAAGGTAAAATTTGAATGAGTCTTACAATACATGAGGGTTAGACTTTTAAAGTTATAACTATGTAATTTTCATAGCAGCATTATTTGTCAAAAAGTAGAAATAACATACCTGTCTATCAGCTGATCAACGGAGTAACAAAATGTGGTTTGTCTAAACTTTTATTTATGTAGGGGTAACAAGAATTTTAGAGTAGATCAGTTTTGTTTTGAGAAAAATCTTAATTCAAGAAGGTGGCTAAATGTTGAGTATTTAAAAACCTTCTACAGTCAGTTTCTAGAAGGTGCTGGTTGTGTGTACATGTTTTGAACCCATGTGGAATAATCTGTTTTAGGGCTCCTCCCCTTTCACCCCTAGCCACTAATAGTGCCACAATTATATGGTTCCACAAGTCATTTCAACAGCTGTCTTCTGACCCAGCTGTGTGGTCGCCCTGTATCTGCAGGGCAGGAATGTGGCTTGCAAGGGACAGCATCCAACTGCCCACAATTATTTTAATGTCTCTTGTGAAATGATAAATGAAGTTTATAGTTATAATAAAAGCAAGCCAGTTTTCCCCAAGGTATAAATAAAGAATGTGCAAGTAAAATTCATGTTGTCAGACGTGACTGCTCGTTCTTTTTCTAAAAGCTCCTCCATTGAGGACTTCACAATACAAACAAGGCAAACAAAAGCCCCAGCAGGGTGAGTTTTCAATGTGGGCATTGATTATGGTTCAGCCCAATGAGGATGAAGAAACATCAAATTTTTATGTGATGGCGGTTCCTCTAGGGACTTATTTGGTTATCAGTATAACTGAAAAATTCTTGCAGTTTTTGCACCTTTGTGATTTTCTTTGGAAACACTAACTTCACACAATTTTCGAAATACTTGCTGTGATTCTTCCTGGTGCCAGGAAGACCCGCAACAGCTGCATAATTCCTACTGCTTGTGTTTGGTGCCGTCTGAGACTCGTGTCCCGATTACTGTCAGCTCTCCAGACTGCCCACACCTTTCCTTTGGCGAGACTGCCGTCTGGAGGGTACGGGTTGGCTGGGCACAGTATCAAGCAGTGTGCCCACTGTGTAATGCAGGCATCTCTGAAGAGGGCAGCTCCCTCCACTGGGGCATGGGGACTTGTAGAAATAGTTGTGCTTCTCCCTACATCTGAATCTTTTGTAATACGAAGCTAGAATTTCCATGCCCTTTTTCCGTTGGCAGGTGGTCCGTCTGCCCTTAGGACTGTGCTTTCTCTTCAGAGATACCCCACTTTCTTCATATTCCCATGCTTGCTGCCCACTGACTCACAGCTTGAGGCTGCCCCCATTCAGTTTCTCCTCTTGCATCAATCGGCACCCAGCTTCAGGCAGCCAATGCCTTCGTTGTTATATCTTGTGCATATCCTTGGAGACCTGGAAGTATCCTTTTATAATCCCGTTTAGCTAGTCCCATTATGAATTTTGTAAGTCTAGGTGGATATTTGTGATTATTAATAGTGAGATAAGCTCATTCATTTGAACTAATGTAGAGAAGTACCACGTGGCTCTTTGAGTCAGTCCTTCCAGAGCAGAGCTGAGGTAACTCAGGCCCAGAGAGTTCATTGGCTGCTTCAGATTCCACAGTGACTAATTATGGAACAGAATCTATAATTTAAAATTCCAGGTTCAGAGCATTTTACACAGACTGACAAACTTAAAGGCTCAAAGACCTTGAACTCGAGGGTAAATTAACAGTGAACCAGGAGAAGATCGCTGCACCTCCAGATTAAAAAAGAAAACAAACAAACAAACAAACAAAAAAACCCACAACCTAATTAAAAAAAATCTCAGCAAAGAAATACTTTGGTAAACACAATGGTAAGGCCTTTTAAAGTTTTCCTTACCTTAATTGCAATGAAAAGAAGTCACATCTCGCTTTAATATACTTCTGACAAAAGCCTATAAAGTGTGACAACCCAGTCTGCATGGCTCTTCTCTGTGTTAGGGAAGACAGACACCGCAGGACCAGAGGGCCCTGGGCTAGAACAGCTGTAGAGCCTTTCACATGGCTGTAAGCGAGCCAGAAGCCACATGTTTCCTAGGTAAAGGGCTGACCTGTTACTATTCCTAGTTGTGTGTACAACACGTGTTAGGAGAAGCAATTATTTTTAGCTGACTGACTATGACCAAGATTAATAGCTCCTGAGAGGGTTATAATGAAAGGCTGCCCCAACTGGCTTCTACATTTTTCTTTATTTTTCCTGCTCTCATCCCTGTCACCTTTAAGTATCAGCCGAATGTCATTCTGTGAGATTTGCCCCTTGGATGTGAAAGGCCACTCTTTCTTAATGATGGGTGCGGATTGGGCCTCAGGGCTGAGGAGCTTGGATGGTTGACAAGACCCAGAGGAGAATCTTCAGGTCTGTGGGAGTCACAGACTCTCGATGTTTACTCCAGAAAGGGGAAGCCGGTGAATATTCAGCTGTTTGTCTGGGTCACTGGGGTGTGCCTGAGTATCAGGCAGGAGCTCAAGGCCTCCATTGCAAAGTCCTTGTAGCTCAGTGGTTCTTGGGTTTGGAACATTGCTTCTTGTTCTGAACAGGTTATTTAACTGAACTTGTAAACTATTTCTGGTTTTATAAATGTTGGAAGCCTCATTGTGGTAGACTGAAAGTTAACTTCCAAACCACTTCTCACTCCGGTCTTGAACTTTGAAGGCAGGTGGCTTGTCTAAGTTCGGATTGCATTTGCCCGTCTCCCTGCAGCCAGTTGTGACCACGTGACTAAGAGAGAGGAATGCTATGGTTGTTTCCAGGAAGCTTCTTTAGGAGACAGCTGCTGTACCCTTGACTGTTTTTTCTTGGCGTTTCTTTTTATCCTGCTTCCTGCCATGTTCTGCCTTCGGATGTTGAAGATGCAGGCCAGCCCCTCGAGAAGCCAGCTGGAAGGAGCGGCAGCTTCTAAGGCCTTGGTGGGAGCCACAGACCAGGCTGGTTAAACCAGTGCTATTCAGGGTTTCTGTCACCTGCAGGGAAACATACACCTAAGTAATGTGCCATTTTTTCTCCTGGCACAAGAGGAGAGTTAATTCCCACACCCCTGATTTCTACTTCCCATCCTAAAGAGTATCAGAATTCCAACTGATTCCTCTCCTGCCCTTTCAGCTCCAACGGATTTTCAAAGGATACAGAAAAGACAATGGAGTGGTTACGGAGTAAAGGCAGGGGAGCTGTATTCATGAGAGCCACATGGAATGGGACCAGCAAGAAGGAGGCATGAGAAATAACATGATGAGGACAACAAGCTGGTGGCCTTTGGGAACAGTTAGGTCAGGGAGGCCTCACCACAGTTCAGCGCTGGGGCAGCAGCAGCTTCTTGATTGAGAGATGGCCTTAGGGATTCAGCTTCATCTGCTTTCTTAAGGCCTTGGGAGCTTTTTAAAACCTCTGGCTTCAAATGTCAAGTCTGTGCAGTGCCCTGGGTCCCTTGCAAGGTACTGATGTTTCTGTTTGCCTGGCATGTGGCCTCTTTACTCTAGTACTGTGCTCAGTAGATAATAAGTACTGTATTAGTTACAGTGCCTTGTAAGTTATTATTTAATAGCCTTTTAAAAGATGCTAAAATGTGTAATTATTTTCATGAGTTGGAACTTGTGAAAAAGCAAAGAAGTGTTTGGCTGGCTGCGCTCATTAGCATTTTCACAGTGAATGGAGAGAGGTATTGTGTCAAGTGCTGCCTAGCTGTTTCTTCCCTTCAGCTGGAAGAATGGCAGGCTCTTGTCTTTTGTTCACACCAGCAAGAGTCCATTCAGCTGCAAAGGGAACAGTGTCCTCTGTGTGTAACTCAGAGCATTTGAATGCATTTGGTCACACAGTAGTTGCTGTTTAATGACAATGAAATTGTGACCAAAGGAGATAAACATTTAAGGGATAAGTGACAGGGCTGTTGATGTTCGGGTGAAAGCCAGTTGTTTTTAGCTGGCAGGTGCATGGGCAGCAGGGAAGACTTTCCAGTCGGAAGCTGGGTGAAGTCTGTGCTCCCAGCCCTTCCTTCGGAAACAGCATGTCTAGGCATTTTTTAAAAAAGTACTTTTAAATTGTTAAGACAGTGCATTTCATGATCTAAAGTAGAAAGGCTAAGATCAAGTCAATGAATGTCTATACACTGCGCTCATATACTTACCATATATTTTTATGATGGGAACACTTAAAAGCTAATCTCCTAGTAATTTTTAAGTATATCCACATTATACGATAGCTACTGGGAGACTTTCATTAATGGCTGATCACTTTGTATTTAAAAAAATTAGTTTGAGCATGTCTGAATTGTCTTTGTAAACTTCTAGAAATTTCCTTGACATATTTGCTAAACATAGTCATGTGTGTATGTTATATATTTGTGTGCATTTCATATGTACATATGAATATATATCCATCTGTAGTGTGTGTATTTATAAAATATATAAATATATTACCTAAGTAAAGAACTTTTGGGACTTTGTGGACCATTAGAATTCAGAATTTGATCCATCTTTAACCCTATATAAAACCCTAGTTTGCTTGCCTTTTCATGGAAGAAATCACTTTTTGAGAGTGTTTTTTCCCTGTGCAAACATACAGGACAAATCCTAATTCTCTTCCTTCCCTTCACAGTTCTCCCCTTCCTGTCTTGGGTGCTAGTCGTGAGGGGATGCCTTGCCATTGGGGTAGTGTTTGCATGTCTGTCTTCATGGAGGTTTTGCTTTCCATTTAAAAATGTTTAGATTTATTTATTTTATGTGTAAGAGTATTTTACCTGTGTGTATATGTCTGTACCATGTCCATACCTGGTGGCTTAGAGGTTAGAGGAGAGTACTGGATCCCCTGGAAGGGGAATTGCAGATGGCTGAGAGGCACAGGTGGGTGGTGGGAACCTGGCCTGGGGCCTCTGGAAGAGCTCCAAGTGCTGTTAAGTGCTGAGCAACCGTGTAGCCCGTGTTCTACGGTTCTGACTGTTTCATCAGACTAGTCAGCCTTTTTCCAGGATGGCAAAAAATAAATTAATCAAGACATATTTTACAAATGTCCCTGACTTTTATGTAGGCACATTTCATTTCACAGCAGATCTTAAATGCTTCCTGCCTATCAGTAAGTGATAGATGATTACTCAAACTGAATCTCCATCTCAGTTTGGGGGAGGCTTTTGGACTGAGCCCCAGGGTGCAGAGTGTCAGTGTTTCAGGAAATTGGAGTCTTTAAAAGAAGCTGAAAATGTAGTTTTTTTTTTGTTTTGAAACTACCTTTTAAAAAGGAGATGTGAATTAATTTAGATTTAAAACCCACATGAGCTTATTACAGGAGGTCTTCATGCTGTAAGGAGTGAGGCCTTCTCATTGTGAGCCAGTGCTATCTGGAGAGGTTATGTAACCTTGTGTTCAGAGTGGATGCTGGTTCCTATCAAGGGAAAGGAGCCAGACCAATGAAAAACCCACAGGTGACATGTTGTGATACTTAAGTAACATTTCCACCATCTCACTCCAGGGTGAGACCTCTAGCCGACAAACTCAACTTCTGCATGTTGAGCCTCCAGTCTCTTTTATATGACCTAACTGGAAATTATGAACTGAGAGGCAAGACTCATCAAATACTGAGGAGTGCTTCAGACAGGAACAGCAGAATACAAAGCACAGAAACAGAAAACAAAAACTAAAAACAGAAAAAGGAACCAGAGAAACAAGACAGCATAAGCCATCCTTGGGTCTGAGAGAGTCAAAGTCGATATACAAGGGTAGTGTAACACGAATTCTAAATGGTCTTTTAATAAAAACCCGGAACCAGATATTGGGGTAAATGCTGAAAGATCAGAGAGACAAAGGAACAAGCCACTGCCACGTCTCACCTCGCCAACTCCATGAATCCTCTCACCGAATGTCCCTGAGTCCTCAGCTGAAAGGGGTCCAGCTGAAAAAGCCGTTAGGTCCTGTCTCCTCACGCCTCATATGCCTTTCTCTGCCCAGCCATCACTTCCTTCCTAGTGCTGGGATGAATGGCGTGTGTGCTTCCCAAATACTGGGATTAAAGGTGTGAGATCTCAAGTGCTGGGATTAAAGGCGTGTGATTCCCAAGTACGGGGATTAAAGCTGTGTGCCACCACTGCCTGGCTCTGTTTTCTCTCCTAGACTGAGTCAATCTCATGTAGTCCAGGTTGGCTTTGAACTCACAGAGATCCAGATGGATTTCTGCCTCCCGAGTGCTAGGATTAAAGGTGTGTGCCACCACTTCCTGGCTTCTATGTTTAATTTAGTGACTTGTTCTGTTTTCTGATCTTCAGACAAATTTATTAGGGTACACAATATATCACCACAGGGTAGTATACAGAGCTATACACACTGGAGGACTATTCACATCTGCCAAGTTATGAGTCAGCCTAGGTTCCATCAAAGGGTGAATGGATAAAGAAGATGTGTGGACTATAGACACAGTGGAGTATTATTTATCCATAATGAGAACACAATCATGTTTGCAGGGAAAATGAATGTTAGTGGAGGTGCACATGTTAAATGAAATGAGCCAGACTCTGAAAGACAAATATTATATTTTCTCTCAAATGTAGATTTCAGATTAAAAAAAAATTATTCAAGTCGAAGGAGGATTACCTAGGAAGAAAAAGAGGACTAGCTGGAGCTGGAGGAGATGAGAGATGACTATGGGAAGGTTGAATATGATCAAAATACGTTAAATGGTACATGAAAATCTTATAAGGAAGCATTGTTTTTCCAACTACATATGTTAGTTAAAAGGGGGAAATAACTTTCTAAGTGGATCAGTGTGGCAGATATATTCAATGAGTAGTCATATCTGAGTCCATTTGCATTGATGGTCAATGGAGTAAGAAAGCCTTTGTTCTGAGGGAAATGGTTCTGTAACTGGAACATTTTGGTTTTTTTTTCTTTTGTTTAAAACTTTCTATCAAACCTTTCTAGTATTTTATTTGACATGTGTATTGTATTGCTATATGTAAAATAAAGTATAGTTTAAAAGAGAGAAAAATAATTTCAAACCTTTAAAACAAATAATGAATATTCTAAAATAGATGAAAGAAAATATCTTCAAACAGGATCAAGATACTAATAAAGGAAAACATTCACATTAATAATAATGTTAGTTGTGATGATATGTTGTACTTTTTAAAAAACATGCTGTCCGAGCTGGGCGGTGGTGGGCATGCCTTTAATCCCAGCACTTGGGAGGCAGAGGCAGGCGGATCTCTGTGAGTTCGAGGCCAGCCTGGTCTACAAAGTGAGTTCTAGGAAAGGCGCAAAGCTACACAGAGAAACCCTGACTAAAAAAAAAAAAAAAAAAAAAACCAAAAAAAACAAAACAAAAAAAACCATGCTGTCCATATATATTATAAACACACACATACACACCCAAAAACTACAATCAAAATATTATGGCATCTGGGGTTGCTTTGAAATAATATAGAAATAATGGTAGAATAGAAGAAATAAGAACATTAAATGATAATCATTATTGATATTGTGTAATGTTTACCCAGCAGTTATTACATAATTCTCTACTTTTATGTTTTTGAAATTTCTCACTGTGAAACATAAAAAAGACAAACATTATTAAAAGAGCAAGAATGATTTCTCAATGGCGAGCTGACCAACCCAGGCCCAGAACCAGGGTTAGTAGTTGACCCACCCTAACATCCACCCCATCTGTGGTGTGCTGGAGCACGTGAAGGGACTGGTCCTCAGACCCGAAGCTGCAGGATCTCCATGACACAGGGCAGCAGCAGGATAACCCAGTTCCAGTGATGACCGAGCAGATATAGTGTAGCAGAAACCAGAGGCCTCGAACCAGACCAGTGACTCTTTGCAATGAACACCTGCAAGTAAAGACACATGGACAAAAGGGTTTCCTGCGTGACTCACTCTGTCACACTGCAGCTTCCATGGTGAGACTGATTTTTCTTTCTTCTTTTTTTTTCTCTTAAATTTTATTTTATTTTGAAGGGGGAGGTTGCAAGAGCAGAGGGCAGAAATGAATGGGATAGAGATGCAAGATGTGAAAGACACAAAGAATAAATAAAAGTTAGATTTCTCAAAAGTTAAAAATGTGGTAGCAGAAGTAAACAATTTTCATAAAAGTATTAGAAAATACTAAAGATGTATTCCTTGAAAATGTATGGGCGGGGTGGGGGTGGGATTGTGAGAGGCAAACAATTAAAAGTGAGAGAAGAAATGTAAAAATTAGAGGATACATCCACAGGGCCCAGTATTTAGGAGTAGGCACGAAGTTAGTTAGCAAAGAAGTTACGGAAGATGGTAACTTCTTGTATCAAAGGAGCTTGCTCAGTGCCTTGTGGGATGCCTGGAGATGACCCACTGAACTACTTGACCCTGGGATACCAGGGAGGGAGAGGAGAAGATCCTAAGCGTTGGATACAGCTCTGATTTCTGCCCTTAGCTGGGCTGGGTAGTGCAGTGTCCCAGCTGGTCTCAGGCCACCCCTTCCAGACAGTTGAGCTCCTGTTTTGCTTGGTCACAGATTTGGCATTGGTACAGGCTTAGGACGGGGAGAAAGGATAACTAAGCTTTGCTTGTCAGTTTCCACCCCATCTCCCTGTTTTCAGCTCTGCTCTAAGACATATCAGCTTTTAGGAGCATCTGGTTCTTGTAAATTCTGAGGCTTTCAGGAGAAGGTGGCAAGGAGTGAGGTGCTTCTTCTGGATCTTTCTGCTTGCTCCAAGCAGTTGAGGAACTTCAGCCTTTGATGTTCTATTAATTACCTTCCCTTTGCCTCTTAACATGTACAGAGTCATAGCTCATTTACTGTTACCTTTTCTTCCATTCTTTTTGTCTCTGACTTTCTGTTGTTATTTTAACTTCCTCTTTCCCTCCCTCCTTCCCTGTTTCCCTCCCTCCCTCCATCACTTTCTTTCTTTCTCTCTTTCTTTCTTTCTTTCTTTCTTTCTTTCTTTCTTTCTTTCTTTCTTTCTTTCTTTCTTTCTTTTTTTTTGGTTTTTCGAGACAGGGTTTCTCTGTGTAGTTTTTGCACCTTTCCTGGAACTTTGTAGACCAGGCTGGCCTTGAACTCACAGAGATCCGCCTGCCTCTGCCTCCCCGAGTGCTGGGATTAAAGGCGTGCGCCACCACCGCCGCCCGGCTATCACTTCCTTTCTTGAGACAAGGTCTTACTATATAGCCTTGACTGGCCTAGAATGTACTATGTAGACCAGGCTGGCTTTGAACTTACAAAGATCTGCTTGCTTCTATTGTTTTAATTTCGTTACAAGAATATCATTAAGATCTGGGAAAGGAGTCAGATGTACATTTTGACATAATCATATTTAAATGGAAGTTAATTTGTTGTGTTAATCATTAACTTGGGTATCAGTTTCTGTTCCTAAGGTCTGATTGAAAGCAACAAGAAATCAATTCAATACATAAGTCATTTCTTCCTTCTGAAAAGCCTCCTTGTCTCCCGCCACTCACATTGTTTGAGTTCTGTATTCTTGAAATGCTGTGGCCGTGGATGCTAACTTAGTAGTGGTTTCTACACTGCCTGGGCTCTTCTCTAAGGACTTGGGGTGTGTGTGTGGGTGTGTGTATGTGTGTGTGTGTGTGTGTGCGTGCGCGCGCGCGCGTGCTTACAGATGTGTGGATCCTGTAGCCTTGTGACCACCAAGGGATGTCTTAGTTTGTTCTTGTGTCCCCTCTGCTCTTGATAGATCTGAGGTCGGTGGATGCTTGGTGATCAGGTATAGACCCCACATTTTTATCCTGTTTTTATGTGTGCTTTGTGTAATTCTGTTCAGTGTCTTCTTGGCCTGTTGCCCACAGAATAGCCGAGAGAGAGAGAGAGAGAGAGAACAATGAGGTTTTTTTTGAGATAATATTTCCACATTTAGCATGTCATTTTCCCCTTCCGTTTCAGGAGTATTTTATTGAGATTGTGGATGTATCTGTGGCATTTACAGTGGAGCTCGACTACTTACTCTGAGGGAAGCCCCGGGACTGGTGTTGTGATTTTCCCTTAGTGCGTGGCCTGTTTCACAGTGGGTTTGCTTAATGACTCACCTATAAACAGGTGCCTCTGTTTATTTTAAGCTCTTGTCTCTAAGCACAGCATAGCTTCAGTTGTTCAGTGTGCTCTCCTGTATTAGTAGCAATGCTGTCGTTTTCTCTAAAGTCACCATTTTATTAGAGAAACTCTTTAATAGCACCACACGTTCGACAGTTATGCATTTCTGTGCGTACTTACCGACCCCAGCACAGTGTTTAATGAATTATTGAACTTTGAGGAACCTTTGAGGAGCAGGGGCTTTATGTGACTGAGCAGCAGACATGAGAACGCGCTATCCTCCAGAGCACTGAACAGACAGAATGGAGGCTGGATCAGACAATATAAGCACTGAGTGAATGATGGTGATAGCATGAAATATTTACACCCTGAGCATGCGAAGAGGGAGGAGAGTGTGGAGGAGAGAGTGTGGGTTTTATCGTTTGGGGCTGAACCTGACACCTATAACTCTCTACTCTGTGATCTTAAAAGCACAACAGGAAGAGAGGAAGAAAAAAGACTGAGAAAGGAAAGAAGGAAGGGAGGGCAGGATGGAAGATGCAAGGGGAGAACCTTGGTTTGGGGATATTTGGTTGTTTGCAGCCTCCTATCACAAAAGGGAAGAGCCTTCTGTAGACAGTGACCTTCCTAAGGACTGAGTTCTGACTGGTCCTCACAAAGAGGCTACAAGCATCAGACATGGTTTCACTTGCTCTCACAAGGTCCAAGTTTACTCATCGTGCCATTAATGTGCCTTAGGAGTTCCCACCTTATTATCTGTGAAAACAGAGGGATGACTAGCAAAGAGGTGACCAGTATGATTTTTGATCAGTATGATTTTCAAACAGAATATGAAGAGGATTGATTTCTTCACAGAATGTTATTTGAAATTGGTTTGTGGTGAATATCCTTAATATATTCTGTGAGAAAATAGAACAATGTAGAAAAATACCTGGCTTCCTTGGAAAGGTCTAGAAGGTATCTATCGGATAATTTCTAATGTCTTTCAGTATAGAAAAGAACTCTGACAGCCAGGCATGGTGGGGTGCATCTATGACCCCAGCACTCTGAGGTGGAGACAGGAGTTCAAGGCCAGCCTGGGCTACAAACTAAGCTCCTGTCTACCCCTCAAATAAAAGGACTAAAATAAACATGCTAGCCCAATTATTTTTGCCCCTTTGCCTGATATTTTGAACGCAAATTTTTCTTGTAGTAATAAATCTTTTAAGATGTCATGATGTTATGTGACTTATTAAAAATAATTATTGTAGGTGAGTAAAGATTGACAAGAGAAAAATTTGCTTCATTAATTTTTAATTTTACTCTTGATTTATTTAAAAAGCTCACAGATGAGAGGGTGTATTTTAACATAGTGATTCTGTGTTTTGTTTTTGGGTCTTGAATTTGTAAGGAAGTTCAGATTGGCCTTAGCCATTGGCTTTTGAGGGTCATTTGGCTTTGGACCCCACTGTGAGCTCCTGGAAGTGTGACATGTGTTATGCTAAACTCTGTTCTTTGCCCTTTGATAACACAACCAAGCTGACAAGCTCCTGACGTTTGTCCAGGTAGGGTAGTGATTCTAGGAAGGAAAGTTCAGTGCTACCGTCCTTTGCAGTGAAAATGTTTTACCAATGTACGCTAGAAAAGGGAAAATTGACAGGGATTTTGAATTTGTTCAGTAGAAACTCAATGCATATAGAAGTTGTAGTGTAGGGGCCCAGTCAGTAAAAAGTGGTAGGGAACTCTCTAGGACAGGATACAACAAATTTAAATAGCAGAAGCAAGCTTTTATTTGTATCTTCGTTATTTTTGTTGCTAAGATATATTGGAAAGAATTGGGATTTTTGAGTGTAAATGATGTGGACATCAGTCCCATCTCTGCCACTTCCTTGTTTGGTTTCTTGAAAGTTTTAGACCTAATACTCCATTTTTCTTACGTAGAAATAGGGCTTATTTGAATTTATCCCTCAGGCTTGTTAAAGCTTCTAAGTATTCAGTACCATGTCCAGTGTCTGAGTGGATATTAGTCCCCTACCCAACATGTGGGTGGGTACCAGTTGCTTATCTAAGCAGGTGGGTGGGTACCAATGCCTTCCTACCCAGATACGTGCACATACAAGCCCCTTACTGATCATGTGATGGATATCAGCCCCTTCCCAGCCCCTTTCCTGTTCTTTTTCCTTTTCCTTTGAGCCAAACGTGCTTTATCTAGGAGGTAGAGCTCTTAGATGTTCTTGATTGATGGAGGGGATGAACCCGTGGACCAGAAAGGCAGAGTGCTGCAGACAATCTTGTGAGGAGATGAGAGGAGCTGTGTGTGGTGGAGGGTGTGCAGGCAAGATGGGCCAAATCCACTTGCTGGGAGCAGATTTGGTGATGGTGTCTGGAGACACCCTCTGAACTTGGACTCTCAACACCGGCTCCCCAGCACCGAAGGTGGGAGGGTTTAAAGAGTGGGACTTGATTTCCTCTTGACCTCTTACTGAAAATATTACTTTTTTGGAATGTTAAAAAGATAAAACCAATTTAGAGAAAACCGAATGTCTGTCTTTCTGTGCTCAGCTTCTATCTCTGACTGAAGCACTTTGCTAGTATGTTCAGCATGACTAATATCAATACCAGATTTCCATGTGTGACCCATGTATCCGTATGAGAAGTCTAGCAGCGGCCTGTGGGTGCGCACTGTGGTCCTATTCTTGGTGGTTTCTGTGGTACCAATACAGACCAGAGCCCCTCCTCCCCAGGCTTACATTCCGTTAGAGGAGGCAAACCAGGAAACAGTGAGCATTATAAAGGTAATGAAGGGATGAAGAGAAGGGTGGGGTTGCTTTAGTTAGAGTGATCTGAAGTGGTGTTTGATGCGAAACCCCAAATATGACAGGGACAGTTGTTTCAGCCGCAGGGACAAGGGTCCGTGGTGCGGATAAGTTTTTTCAAAAAGGAGGAGGCAAAGATGGTCAGTGGCCAGAATTTAAGGACAAAGAGTCAAAGACAGATCTTAGAAGCACCCTTAGTCTGGGGTAAAGATTTAGGTTCTATAACAACTCTGTGGAAACCACTTAAAGGGTTAAGGTGAAGAATGTGTATAGAGTGACCCATTTACTTTGTTATTATTTATCTATGTTAATATATATGTTTATATATATATGAGGGCGAGAGGGCAAGATTAGAATTAGGGAGAAAGTCTTGCCAAGGATGTGCCAATGGCCCCAGGGGCAGGATGTGATTACAGAGGCAGATGGAAGGGGAGAGACTTAGGATATAATCTTGAGGCAAAGTTGCCAGGATTTCTCGTGAGACTGGATGAGGATGTTTGAGAGGCCAGAGGCCCCAGAGTGGTGGTAGTGGTGGATTTTAGTGACTAGATTGTAACCATTTATGGCAATCAGAAGACTAAGGAAGAACAGGGCTGTCCTTTGGACAGATACATGTCTGGTACCTAGTTGGCATCCAAGGGGCTATTGGGAGTCACGGGTCTGAAGATGAGGGCAGGAGACCCAGCATGTAGCTGCTGGTTGGAAGCCGTGGGACATCTTCTCACAGACCATTGTTCTTTGGCTTGTGACAGTCTTGGAGGGCTTGGCTTTCCTGGGCTATTGTGTGTGCCCTCTTCACCTGTCTCTATCTCGGCCCTGCTGCCAGGCTGTCCCATCCCGACAAACACATTCCTTCCAGGCAAAAGCAAAAGATGACATACACCAGAAGCCAGATTGTCCATGACAGACTTGTAAGCAACAAGATAATCTCATTGTTCCTCCCGCTACTTAAAATAAAGGTAATATTGATTTGATAGCAGCAGTTGGAGTCCTAAGGCATTGTATTGATTAAGCGTCTAGTGAGAATTTGTAGGGCAGCCTTCTGAGCTGCAGCCACAGGGCATCTCCCCACCGGGCCAGGCCTCTGTGCTGACCTTACTATTAGGAGTGTTTAGTCTAGGCTCTGGTCAGAGCATTTATTTTACCTGATGGATGGCTTAATCCAGCCCGTCACCTTAATCTGACCTTAAAGATGGGAACCCGGTTCTTTTGTTCTTGGTGAATGTGGAGACTGATTTGGGCACTCTCTGGAGCTGTGTTAGCAGCAGCAGGAGGCTTTATGGTGGCTCTTCCACGGTTTCAACCTCCTCTTAATGCTGTAATCTCCTGAAGACCTTTGCTTTTCTTCCTTCCGATGCTTCTCTGGACAAGGCGTAGTGTATGGATTACTTGTTTAAAAATAGGGGCAAGTACCTCTTTTAACACTGCCATTACTAAGCCCGGGGACCCCCTCAGTGTTCATTTCCCATCAAGGAGAGTAATTTACTTGTGGTTTTTGTGACATGAAGCATTTAACATGTAAGGCAGGCTTTATAACATTTACAGGCCTTGTTCTGAGGATAGCTGGGATAATTCAATAGCAATTGAGGAAAATTGTTCATTCTTCTCAGTATGGAAAGAGTCCCCAGAAATGATCTAAAAATAGGAGTTTTATGTAAAGGAGTTTTGCCTGTCTACTGTAATCAGATTCTTGTGTTTTTCTCCTGTGTCTGGTAGTTTGGGCTGGATTGTTCACAGGTTGCTGTGAGCATCACATGAGTTACTACAGGCCAAGGAGCTTGACACAGTAAATGCTCAACTGATCTTTGGTGTTATTAACTGCTATGAGGTGATGTTAGCTACAGCTGCCTTTTATGTCATCCCCGATACCCAGCACAGGCCCAGGCACACAGGCTGCCGTTTAGGTAGACGCGCAGTGACTGATGGATGCCGCCAGCGTTTGGGATTTCCTTCCACCCTGTAACATCAGAGCTCATTTTATGTCTTCTCTAAGATGCTCTAGGTACTGGACATCCTTTCATCCTTCATATGGTTACTCTCAAAAGGAGCCACATGGATCTGACTGTTTGCACATCTGCCTGCGTTCTTTGTTCCCTGCCAGAGAGGATAGAGTTTCAAACCTTTTCACAGTTAAAAGCTCATCAACCCCGTGCTCCTGATACAGCGCCCGACGCGGCCGCATTAACTGCCCACCTTCTCCTCAGTTCTGCTTTTGAGGTTTGCTGGGTGCTCTCTGGCAGCCCTTTGGGAGGGAGGAGACGCGATGATCACTTTGTGGCCTAGCCAGTTGGTGCATGGTTAGAGCGATGGACAGGCCAAGTGTAAGTAGAAGAATAGCCGCTGTTGGCTCACGAGCGTCATTTTTGGGGTGTTGTGAGAGTTGTCTGAAATAGACACTTCATCTAGACTTGGGGTTGCTGCTGCTTGTGATCTCAGACGTCTTGCCCATGTCAGAACTTGCTTGGCTTCTTTGTGTACTTTGAATCAGGAAAATGTTCGTGAGCACGCTTGGATTACTTCTCAAGTATGCATTTGGTCTCATCGCCCCTGGCTACCAGGACTATGTGACTGTTTATTTTGGATGTCTTTTTTTTTTTATGTTCAGCTAATTAACCCACAATAAAGTTAATCCTCACTTCTTTGGAAAAGTAAAGACTTTACATATTAGCTGTTTTCAGGGACATTTGCATTTTCATAAAAGCAAGTGCCTTGTTCCACTTCTTTTGGACCCACCTCCCCACAGATGCAGTGGATGGCTTTCTGAAGTCAGGGTTCAGAGAAATCACAAGTGTCCTGAGTTACTGGAGTTCTCGTTAATGTTCGCCGGGAACGTGCACATGTCACACCTGAGGAGGTGGGACTGCCTTCTAGCCACGTATCTTCCTTTCTTGTGTGTGTGTGTGTGTGTGTGTGTTAGAGGGAGGGAGGAAGAGAGAGAGAGAGAGAGAGAGAGACAGACAGACAGACAGAGAGACAGACAGAGATAGACAGAGAACATGCTGTTGAAACTGAAACTTTTGCTTCAAATAAAGTGCACTGATTAAATGCCCAGATGCCAGGGCCAGAGTGCTTAGATTTGAGTAGTGGCTGTGCCACTTACTAATTATGTAACTTTAGGCCAGCACTGGATTCCTCTGCTCCTTTACTTTCACTGTCTATCAGGTGGGGCCACTGTAGTAACTGCCATTGAGGTTGCTTTGAGGCTCCAGAATGTTCCTTTGGATGCAGCGTTTAGAACAAAGCTTTGTGCATAGCTGGTCTTTGGTTGTCATTTCTAGCAGTAATTAGCAACTGCACGAGTTTAAATAAAAAGAGGAAACTGCTAATTGTTAATCCAGGCCATATGTCTATAGAACGCTTTAGGAACTGTGGCTAGTCCTGTGGGTTTGTGTTACTAGTTCAGGGAGGTTACTGTTGTAACAAAAACTATCCAAATCCTATGTGGTGTTTTAAACATAGCTTTGATTTCTTGCTTATGTAGCTGAGTGGTGAGACACTTGGATCCATGCATTCCATTTTCAGAGTAAGTCGGCTAAGGAGCCTTGGCAGGCACAAAAACCTGGGCAGTCACCTCAGGTTATCTCCACCTAAGCCAGTGCAGGGAAGAGAGTGGTGTGTGTGTGTGTGTGTGTGTGTGTGTGTGTGTGTGTGTGTGTGTGTGTGTGTTTAGGAGTGTTTTATGGGCCAGCTCTGGAAGTGGCACTCATCACTTGTGCTCACATACCTCTGGCCAGAACTGTGCATGAGCTAGATTTTATGCAAAAAATGTGACTATATTTGATAATGATTTTTTTTTAAGTTGGGTTTTCTAATTTCTAAGAGTTCCCAAGTATGCCCAGGAATTTCTGAGAAAATCATTAAGGGTTTTTCAAGGCCAAATAAGTTTTAGAGTAAAATGATAAAAAAATGTGCTCACATTCTTAAATTGTAAAGAAGCGTTAATGGGAAATGTGGGTGCGATTTAATCTGTTTATTCTGCTGGTGAGTTGGACCTTGAGAAGTAGCAGGATGTGGTTTGCTGACAAAGACCTTAAATAGCCCCGTTCATGGGTCTTGGTCACGTTTTGCATTTTGAGCTTTTAGATATTTTTCTCCCTTACATTCCTCCCTTTTAGTCCTTTATTTTCTAATAAAATATTTGCTGCAGTGAAACCCAAGAACAGGAATCACACTGCATTGAGTGATACAGGTGCTTGATCTGGGGAAGTCAGTGCCAGAGAGGAAAGGTACCGTGTGTGTGTGTGTGTGTGTGTGTGTGTGTGTGTGTGTGTGT
>CABHPH010156911.1:23226-48037 GCA_902168325.1 Peromyscus nudipes | reverse complement strand
AAAGAAGCAATCAGGAGACTCTGAGGTGACTGCCTACCTTCCTGCCACCCTACCCTCCTGTTACCATGGATGCACTGCCCCGATTGCCTAGCCAATAATTTAGATCTCTTACGTCTCTCTCCAGGTTTTTTTCCTCTTTGCTAGATTATTCTCATCAGCACGCAAACATGCCATCATTTTCCCTTTGTTAAAATATATTGCTTAACCAGGCATGGTTAGTTTCAACACAAGGGAGACAGCTGCAGGAGGAGTAGCTGAATCCAGGAGTTCCGGTCTAGCCCGGGCAAGCTTGGTTAGACTGTGTTTCAAAGAACGAATGAATGCTTAACCCCACATCCCCCCCCCGTAATTATCACCCTCTTTTTCCAAAGCTCCTCCCATAATGAAGCTCTTCGGCACTCACTGTTATAATTGCTCCCGTCTTCTCTTAAGCCCTTCGGTAGTGGTTTGTTTCTCCAGTCCCTTTCCATCTGAACTGACTTCTGGGTTGTGACCCAACCATCAGCACTGATGGACACAGCTGGTCCTTCACACCTTCTTCCCCAGTCCCAGGGCCTCTTCTAGTCTCCTTTGTTGGCTTTTCAACTCTACTGGACAAGGAGTCAGGGCCAGTCCTCACAAGTTTGCCCCTACCTCCTAACCTTCTCTGGGACGATCTCACTATGTCTCAGGGGTGTAAAACGCTACCTAGTCATTGAAGATTGCCAGATTTCTTTTGGCAGGCCAAATTTCCCCAAATCTTCAGCTCATTCATCCAGCTGCAGCTGGCACCCCTCCACATAAATCTCTCAAATATTCCTCAAGCTTAAAATGATCAAAATGAAAAGCCAAGCTTCTGTCTCTCTCTCTCTGACTTCCACAGCTCAGTTCCTGACAACTCCTTCGATCTGTTTGTTATGATTAAACCCGATGGTCATCTTGAAGTCCTTACTGCCCCTCACAGAAACCAATCAAGCTTGCCAGGAATATCTCTGACAAATATTTTTTGGGATCATCTCTAGAAATAGATGCAAATATGAAGGACATGGAGGGGTTATAACGGACCCAAATGGAGCAATACTCTAGATCCCTGTGATGCCGGCATTCTGCTGACGTAACAGCATGTTCACGTTTTTCTAAGACTCGTGCTGAAGCATAGTCTAACAGTATATATAACTGGCTATAAAGGAACTCATCAAAACAAGCTAAAGGTAAGACAAATCTCCAAAGGCAACTTAGTGGATCTGGGTGATGAAGACTTGATACTCACAACACTCTTTCTTCCGTTTATACTTGAAAGTTTTAGAAACCAAAACTTTAAAAAGTTTTTGAATACAATCTCTCAAATTATTTCCACTACTATGACCTTAGTTGGCCCATCCACCTGGTCTCTGTCATTGCCCATACACCTCCAGCTCAAGGTGAATACAGCCATCATGAACCTGTTAAAATGTTCATCACATCACATCACATCTTTCCTTAGTTCAACAGTCCCCAGTAGTTCCTGACACATGGCAAACACCAAAGTCTTTACAGCAATGTACAAGCCTATGTTCAATCTGACCATCTTGCCCCACCTCAGCTGGGTACCTTACTGGCCCTGCCTTACTGACCTCACATTGGTTGGTGCACACTTTACTGGGCATTTGCAATGGTTCTTTTACCCTGAATAGAGTTTCCTAACCTCCTTCAGGCCTTGTTACAAGTTTTTCTTTCTCTGGAAATACTCCTCCACCGTCCCTGAATGCTCATACCCATCCCTGATCCATACAGGCTATCTCCAGCTTTTTCTTCCATAATACTTTGAGTCTACATATTTTACTTACTTGCTGAATCCTTCTTTTCCACTGAAATGTAAACCATATTCCAAGCATTGTTCATGACTGTTCCACATGTGGTAGGCATTCAGAATAAATGAACAATGTGATATATAATATCTGGATGGTTATCAACCCAAACACCCATGTTGACTCATTATATGTTCTGGAAACATCTGCTGTATACCAGTTATGTGCAAGTGTGGCCAGGTATTCAAAGAGGGTAACATGAGGTGATTCCCTGAAGGAATTTGCAGTCTAGAAGACATAAAGGAATTATTAAGTAAGAGCAGTGAGCTATTGGTATCAATTCTAAGCATACTTATGCCTGGCAAAAGGAGAATGGGGGGCGGGCATCATGCCTCCTGTCTAGACTAGGTGAAGTCACACAAGTCATGATGATCTGCTTCCAGGTCTGATCCTCTCCAGACACCCAAAACTGCACCCAGCAGAAAGTGGTGCTCAGTAACTAGCCATGGCTTGTACAATGAGGCTGGCCTGAGTCTTGACATGGGCGCTTGTTAAACAGGTAAAGCAGGAGGAAGGGTGCACTAGGTTGGAGTGGGAGACTGCATGAGCATAAGGTCAAGGGGCAATGATGATTACACCATCTTCCCTGGTAACGGAAGTCCTACTAACACAAGTAACAAGAGTGGGTTGGGTACTCCAGGCATAGTGGGTCTCTTACCACCTGGAACAATTTGTAAAAATTTTATTGTTAGAAAGCCTCTTGGCATTCCTAACAAGAGTTAAAACCTGTTCAACAAGAGGGTCTACCGAGTGAGGCCTTTTGTTGCTTGTTTCAGGTGATGATTTAAGTGCAACCACTAGTGACTCTTAGTGGGGGAAGAGCTGACACTTATCAAGTTCTGGCAAGGCAAGTGTTCAGAACAGCTGTAGAGCTCCATTTTATTCAAGGTACCATGTCAACCCATAGTAAGTTTGAAGAAGCTGCTGGGCAACAGGTAGGGAAATGGTAGAGACAGAGAAGGAGTGAACACAGCCTATCCCTTCCAGGTACTGACCATATGTGCTCTGAGATTTTGGCCAGAGGTACAAACCTCCCACTGTGACCACAAGGATCTCACCCTGCTGTTCAGACAAATAAAGAATCATAGCTTCAAATTATATACTACTTAAGAAGTCAGTAAACCAGAAAAATCATGTTCTCACCTCAACAACCAATCATTTTTTGAAGAAGAAGGAAGGGAAAAGGGAGAAGGAAGAAGGAAGAGGAGGACGAGGAGGAGGAGAAGGAGAAGGAGATGGAGGAGGAGATGGAGGAGGAGAAGGTGGAAGAGGAGGAGGGAGGAGAAGGAGGAGGAGGATAAGGAGGAAGAGGAGGAGGAGGAGAAGAAGAAGAAAAGAAGAAGAAGAAGAAGAAGAAGAAGAAGAAGAAGAAGAAGAAGAAGAAGAAGAAGAAAGAAGAAGAAAGAACTGTATGTTTTCCGTTTCTGATAGAAGTTATCATAAAAACGAAAAGGTCCATGAAGTTGGGGAGGGTAGGGAGATAGGGAATTAGGCAATGGATCTAGGAGGAGTTAGGGGGAGGAATGACGAGATGAATATGATTAAAATTAAAACACACAATATGCCTGTATAGAATTCTCAAAGGAACAGATCTTGTTTTTCCATCTCGCAACTGACACAGAACCCAACATAAAGCAAGTACTCTAAAGGTGCTCACTGACCCCATAAGTACTGAAGAAAGAACACTTAAAACCATATATGGGATGCTTTTGATTCAGCATATGAAGTATTTAGCCAGAATTCATGTACATGCTTCATAATTGTTGAGCAGACAATATTTTCTTGTTGAATCAAATGGAAATGATGCCTCCAACTTCATGTCCTATTTTAGAACTGGAATAAAAAAGAACTGAAAATGGTTCAAGTTGGCCATATTTCCATGACCAAAACTGTGACAAAATAGAAAAGCATACATCAGAAGTACAACCTCTTCAGGGTTTTATGTAGTCTAGGCTGGCCTTGAACATGCTATGTAGGGATGACCTTGATCCCCAGTAGCTCTACTTCTGGCGCAGTAGAGTTAAAGACATGTGCCACTAGCCAGGCTGTGGTGGCACATGCCTTTAATCCCAGCACTCGGGAGGCAGAACCAGGTGGATCTCTGAGTTCCAGGCCAGCCTGGGCTACAGAGTGAGTTCCAGGAAAAGCGCAAAGCTACACAGAGAAACCCTGTCTCAAAAAAAAAAAAAAAAAGAAAAAGACATGTGCCGCCACCACATCCAGTTCATGTGGTACTCAGACGAAACCTAAGGCTCCATACACCTAGGCCAGCACTGTAGCAACTGAACTACATCCCCAGCCTGAGAAGCATTATCTCAATGAAGAAAGGAAGAAAAGACCGTTGAATGAAAAGGACAAGTAGACAACAGCATTAGAAAGATTCTGCGTTGGCCATTTCTTGATATCTGTGTGGGGTCATTAACATGAGCTACCTGCACCTTTCAGCCCCTCATCTCTTAATCCACAAAATACAGACATGACTACCTTCCTCGTACACTGAAAATTTCTCGCTTGGTTTCCTTTTTTTTTCTGCAAACATGCACCAATGGACTTGATATAAGCCAAAAGCCATTTCTGCTATCCTTCCCCCACCAGCCATTCACCTAGTCCTAGCCTCACCTTTCCCCAGCCACTAAGAAGGGACAACAAGAAGGCAGTTCAATGAAGGCTCCTGGGTGAGTACGGAATCTCAGACTCACTGGGTCTCCAAGCACCTGGAACAATAATGGACACAGACATCATAGGAAAGTCTGGCTGGATTTTATTACACGATGGTCACTTGTATGGCAAAGGGCTGCCTGGACACAAACTCGTCCTTCTAATGACAGAAATTGTGTAAGTAAAATTGAGATCTATCTCAGGCTGTATACTTCAATACTGATTCTACCCCCTAAAGCCGTTATAATGTTCATATACAGAAATCGATCTTCCTGATTTTTAGATATGGCACTCTTGAATCTCATTTGCTAGTTCACTCAGTACAACATGAGGCCTTAGTCCACGAACAAGAGCAGCCGAATGCTCTTGCAATTCTGATCTAAACTGTCATGTCCCATGTCCCTCCTGAACTCTGAGCACTTAGGAAATAGGGATCTGATGTCAAGCACTAAGCCCCTTCCATGAAACTGGTCCTCCATAATCAATGGGAAAATGAAGTAGATGAGATTCTGAGGGTACACGATTTGTTCTGGAATTTCTGGGACATTCCTAGTCTCAAGTCCTCACCAGACCATGGAAACTTGCAAGCACACTCATGCTTTGCTGACTGCATGTCTTGGGTTTGCTGCTGCTGTTGTTGATTTGGATAATTTTAATTTAACTTTATATTTTTTTTATTTGAGTTTCATTGCAGAGGACTGAGTTAACAGTACAATACCCATTATCATTGGTCCTATATTCTGGCAGGGTTTTTTTTTTTTCTTCCTGTAAAACATGATACAATAACTTGGCTCTCTTGCCCAATAGATAGAGCACTAGACTTCTAGATAAACAAGGCAAAATAGGCAGAGTTAATAGAAAGATGATCATTTAATTTAGCTTTATTTTCTTGACCTTTAGATGCTGAACTGTCAGCGTCTATAGCATATAAATTCTGGGGTGTGGAGGAGCACCGTGTCAATTCTATGTATTGTGATAGCCCCGTCTTACTTCAGAAGAGGCTGGAAGACCACACGAGTTCAGGAAGCTACCTACTCAAAATCACCATTACATGTCTACTAGAGAGAGATTTATGTTTAGTGAGCAAAATGTTTTTATAAGAAAATATTTCGAGCTCAGTCATAGGTTGCTGTCAGATAACACAAAACCGACTGCGTTCTTAAGTGAGCCACTCTCAGTAACCATGGCATTTCTATGAAAGCAGGCCAAATGGTAACACTGAAGCGGAAGAGCAGGTGGCCCTCCGTATTGAGAGGACAGTCTGAGCTGGTCAAGCAGGGCTCAGCTGCCTTTTGTCTGTCCTTGCTCATCCTGCTCCATGCTGACTAGAGGTGCACAAATGAGCACGTCATGATTTCCACTCCCTACAGCAGCCTTGGCACCTTCCAGGGCATTCTCTACCCTCTATCTACCACTGTCATCCTCAAATTTACTCCTCAGACAGAAAGCCCTCCGGACGGCTTCCCCCTCCCCCACCAGCCTTCCCTGGAACTCAAGCTTTCTCCAATTAAAGTCAATTTGCTAGTCCCCAAAGGTTCAAAGCAGTTCCTTAAGTTCAAATAACTGTCTCACACTATAGATATTTACTGGACTCTTGCTAAGTCCAGGCATTGAGCTGAACCATGGGAATGAAAAGGTTAAGTAAGGCACAGCCTCAGGACCCAGGACTCAAGCATATTTAACATATGCAGAGATGGACACAAGGAATGAGGAGGACATCAGCAACCAGCCCTGTAGAGCAAACGTCCCATGGGTATGGCAAGAAGAAAGCTAAAGGTTCTCCCGGCAGGGTTTCATCACCTTGATGGGAGGAAGGAATCGGCTGTAAGCAGATAAGCTCTGCACCACCCCTTCTCTGTACCCGCTCTACTCACAACTCCATATAGGGCTCCGGAGCCAGCCTTAACCCTGTACAGGAGAAATAATTTAGGAAGAGCTGGCTACAAATCCAAGCTATGGCACCTGGGAGCTAACAGTCAGTGTGCCACTTCTTCCCCAGTTCCTTCATGGGTAAGAGGGGCTCTGGACACCTAACGTCTTACACTGGGGTACTGGTTCAATTTAGAGACCTCACCACATCTTCAGCCAGCTTCAGTGAGTATCTCTTTCTCTCCTCTTTCCAAGACGTAAGACTCAGACAACCATTAAGTGCCCGTTGTATCTATAAGAAATTGCCAGATGACACTAAAGCCAAAACCTTGTGAGTTCATTATACCTGACTAAATAGAGGAGTTATTAGCAGAACCTTCACAAATTAAGCAGTACAGTTGAGGTGTGGGGCTTTAATGTCAATTCCGTTGACCCTAACCGGACTATGATGATGTAAGCAAGCATGTGTGTGCCTGCACCAATAGCCTTGGGCACAGCAGATCTGCAGAACAGCACCCCTAACCTTACACTGAGTATCTGCTAAGATACCATACACAGAGAAGCAGCAGCAGGCTACTTTAAAATAATTCTTCTTCTGACATATTTAGTGCTTTCAAATCACAATAGCTTTGCAGACACCTCCAACAGTTCATTTTGAATTTAAAATGAAAGTGGTACACCTGATTCTCTTTTAGTTAAATTTCTCATCATATGGAAGGTTTACTAGAAACTTAAATTTGGAGGGACCCATGAGTAATCTAACCCATCTCCCCTACAACCATCTAGAATCTGTCCAAATCCTCCCGTTTGAGAACTAGCTGTGTGCCCTATTTCTCAGTCGAAATGCCCATCCCCCACCCACTATCTTACATGGCTCTACAGTCACCCCTTACTCAGTTACTAGGAACTGGACTCAAACCTCAGGAGTAAAGTTGCATCTGCCAACTCTGAAGACTATCAGTCACATCAGCAATGGCTGAGTATTCTTTAAGGACTGCCTCCCACAATGGGAATATGGTCACCATGAGCTAATCACAGAGGACGATGAACAGCCAGAAGGGAACTAAATACTGAAACATAAACCGTCTGCCCCTGGCAAGGCGAAGCTGAGAAGGAGCCACAAAGAGCTTCCTTCCCCACAACACAAAATGTAATTATCTCTCTTTTTCTTGTATTGATATTTGGTTTTGTTATTGCTGCTTTGAGATAGGATTTTGCCATGTATCCCAGGTTTTCTTCAAATCCACTGTGTAGCCAGGCTGACCTTAAATTTACTGTCCTCCTGACTCTGCCTCCTAAAGATGGGGATTAAAAATAAGTGCCTCAGGACTGGAGAGATGGCTCCGTGGTTAAGAGCACTGGCTGCTTTTTCAGTGGACCCACGTTTGATTCCAAACACACACATGGCAGCTCAAAGCCCTCTGTAACTCCAATTTCAGGGGAATTCAGTACCCTCTCTGGCTTCCCCGAACACTAGGCATACACATGGTATACAGATGTACAGGTAGGCAAAATATCCATACACAGAAAATTAAATAAAATTTGAAAAGAGGTGTAGTCTATATTCAACAAAAAAAGTGCCACCAAGTTTGACTTGCATCAGTTTTCCTGATGGCAAATTAGGATACAAAATTCAGAATAACTAAGACGATAGCAACAATGAGGTACTGAAGAAGAGGTTATTATAGGAAATATATGTACACACACATACACACACACAGAGTTACATAGTTATATATAGTTATGGCTAGTAGTCTGGGGGGTAGACTTCATTGCCCCTGTGAAATGTCTGCTCACTCAGCTTTGTGAGCCCAGTGGAAAGGGAAGCAGACACAGCACTGTGCACACGACACGTACCCTATCTCATTTGTTCCCAGGATCATCCTCTAACCAGTAGCTTATCATTACCCTTTTGTACCAGCAGCATCGGCTGGAGTGAATTTATTCACCAAGGTAACACAGCTTGAGCAAGAACCTGAACCAGTTTCATCTGACGTCTACCCTCAGATTTGTTCCAGAGCATTGCTACCTCAGCCCCTAGGACTGATACTGATCACGTTAAACATTGGGCACCTGTCTCCAGGAGCCACATTGACCTGCTAAGGCTCATCACACTGTCCTGCCGTAGCAGATGAGGCTTCACCGAGGCCAGAGCCACTGGGCACCAGGCTTTGCTCCTCCCCTGTGGTAGAGGCAAACTGTGTCCTTTCAGAATCCTTCGGGCAGATTTTAAACCTCTGTGGTTCAAAGATATTCACTGCATGTTCTGACATTTCTCATGTGGTGCTTCAAAAGCCTTGGCTTCTGCACACACAGCAGGCATCACTCCCTGCTGAAGTAGGACACCTTTTTCCATCCATTTCTGTCATATCCTTGCACAGCAGCAAGCCAATGGTCCCTAGGCTCTGGTCTCACATTGGTTTTGTATCTTTTTTTTTTTTCTCATGTGTGTGTAATGCCCCAGCCAATAGTTCTGCAGATGCACGCGGATTCTGCCTCCTTGGCTTCCACAGAATATAAGAGTTTCTTTGTAAATTGAGAGCCTGCTGTCCTTGCATCTCCTTGAATCTCTCCCCCCTAAAACAACATCACTAGAGCTACCTCTTCGAAGAGAGGTAGCCATGGCTCTGAGGGAGCTCCCAGCAGGGTTAACTTTGAAAGAGTAACAGCTATTTGCTACTTTATACATTTTCTAAACTTTACTAATGCAGAAAATACCTAACATTAAAGGTAGTTCACAATCACTACTTTCTTACTAGGTACAACACACCTCTGTGTATGAACTCAACAACTGTATGCGGTAGCCACTATTAATACACATTTTATGAATAAATAGGCACAGGGTTGCCAAACTATTTTTCCAAACATCCCACGGGGTTTTATTTAAAAGAAGGCTGGATTCAGACTGCCTGGCTCCACAGCTCACTTCATTACCACTCTACTGTTCTATCAGTTTGTGAGGCCTGTGAGAATATGTCTGCCCACGTGAGTATTAACATGAATTTCGTATTTGCTTCTGTATGACTTCCTCTGCAAAAACAAACAAACAAAATAAAACAAAACAAAACAAAAAAACAACACTAGAGGAGTGAAGCAATTTGCACTGTGCAGAGCAGAGGGGCTTAGGAATACACACATACACACACACACACACACACACACACATCCACATCACATCCACTGGATGCTTCAGATAACCTCCTCTGATCACTTCGCAGCAGCTCACGGTCTGTGATCTTTCCTGTACTCTCATTGTTTGACCAGCGTACCTCCTAACTTCATTTGGGGAAGCTCTAGCTCCTAGTGTGAGTACCTTTGTAGATAGCATTTAAGGTAGCTAAGGCTGAATGGAGTCATACAGATAGGACCCTGGTCGGTTTGATTGGTGTCTTTATGAAAAGAGAGAGAAGTTCCTCAAGACACTGGCCAAGAAAATTTTGGAGAAACCAAACTCAATGAAATCTTGACCTCAGACTTCCAGCCTCCAGAACTGTGACAAAATAATTTCTGCTCAACCCCCTCAATCTGTGGTATTTCCTTATGGCAGCCTGGGCAGACCAAAATGCCAATATCAACAAGCAAACTCAAGGACTTTTCCAAGCAAAAGCGTCTTAGTTATTATAGCAGTTGAGTATTTCTTAATCAGTTAATATGTGAGAAACTGGGCTGCTATTTTTATTAGATGTCTACATTTTTCAGCATATCATTGATGAAATTTTATTATGACTTATGTTATTTTGTTCTGTCATGCAACTTTACATTATGTGGCCATTTGTAAGGATGGGTATACCACATCAACACACAAATGACTGCGCCATCATTCAGAGGTAGATGACTCACAGATCCTGAAGATAAAGAACAGGACTGTAGGGTAAAAGAGCCAGCCAAAAAAATACATCCTGACCCTGAAACCAGAGTCGGTCAAAGAAACACACCCGGACCTTGAAAACAGAGCCAGTGAATGAAAGAAATACACTTTGGCCCTGAAACCAGAACCAAAGAAACACACTCTGACCCTGAGACCAGAGCCAGTGAAAGAAATACACTTAGAGCCAAAGAAACACACCCTGACCCTGAAACCAGAGCCAAAGAAGCACACTTTGGCCCTGGAACCAAAGCCAGTTTAAGAAACACACCCTAGTCCTGAAACTAGAGCCAAAAGGTTAAAAAGGACCAGTGAAAGAAACACACTTTGGCCCTGAAATCAGAGCCAAAGAAACACAACCAGTCCCTGAGCAGGAAACAAATCAATCTCTGAGCAGGAAATCCTGCCAATCTTCCAGTTTATCCAAGCTCAGAGATTGAAATCTGACCAATTCTCACCCTGAAAATCTTCTCCCTGGAAAAACTCCACCCCTAAGAAGCCCTGTGCCTGTTTAGTTGGTAGCTGCCCTTCTCCACCCTGGCAGAGGCAGCCACTCTCCTGGATTCCTCCTTCCCAAATAAATCTCTTGAAAGAGTTTTGGGTGAAGACCTTCTTTTGCCACAGTGGAGCAGAGTCTCTGCTGGGAAACTCCCTTAGCAGTGTGGAGCAGAGAAGCCAGACACCTCTGCTGGGAAACTCTCTTAGCAGTGTGGAACAGAGCTCAGCTGTAAGGGCTTTCTCTGGGAGAGGAGGAGGATTGCCACGTTCTGTGGGGAGACCATCCCCTACCAGAACATAGCTTCAGGTACAGCCTGACTTCCCCACAGTCAGGCTTCCTTTCTCCTCACAGCTGCAGGTACCCAGGATACCTCCCTTCACAGCTGTAGGTATAGTCTGACTTCCTGACAGTCAGGATTCCTTTCTCCTCACAGCTGTAGGTACCCAAGATACCTTCCCTTCACAGCTGTAGGTACAGCCTGATCTTCCAACAGTCAGGGTACTTTTCCCTCCAGCTGCAAGGACATGATGCTTCGACAGCCTTCTTTGGGCAGTCTGACAAGGTAGGTTCTATAAAAAGCTCACTCAAGCACAGTTCTTGAAACACAGGTACAGCATGGGGATGCACAGGTAGAACTGGCCGATGGGCAGCCCACTGTTCTCCTTTCCTTCCCAGATCTGCCATCTGTCTGTGGGTATCGGTCTACTAAACACACATCCACAGCACTGCTTGTCATGTATATTTGTGTGGGCACATGGATGAACTATGAGACTATGGAAGTATTAAATGATAAATACTTATTTCTGGACAACAGGCTTTTGAGTAATTTCTCCTAATTTTTAGTAAATACTATACACACTTTTATAACCCTTCAAAATTGGTTATACCGACTTCAGGACCATTCTAAATCAGAAATAAATATATTTTAAAATAGATAAAACAGAAGGAGAAATGGTTTATGGGCTTAAAAACTGGTAGGTAAACATTCATTATGAATATTAGCCTTAATAAATTTGATTATTCCTCTTCTTTGTCTTCATCTAGCTCCATGTTGCATACAATTATTTGAAAATTAGTATCAAAAAGACCATAATAAATTTAGAATCTAAAGTGAAACCAATGGACCAAATGTAAGCAGAGCACAAATGTACTAAATATGCAGCCAAATGACCAAGGTATGCCTTGTCGGATATTTTTAGCAGAAGTCTGTTTTTTGCAATTAGCCAGTACACATGAGCGAGACGCCTGGCCATATGGCATGGGGAATGTGAGGGGCTGGATCCCAATGGAAAGGCTGAGATGACTTTGTTACAGACTGTAGGTCTAGAATAGAAAGAAGAAGCAAGGCTTGAAACCAAAGTCTAAGGAGAACGGTATACTGTCTATGAGCTACTACACCACGAGTGACATCACAGTGAGGACACTAAAGCTTTAGTAAGTGCCAGGTTGGGCTCAATGCAGCTATGTTCCCTCAAGACACCATGTTCCAGGAATACTGGTAACGGGCATCCAATTCCAGATGTGTCCTGATGTTACTATGGAATGGGAACTCTGGGAGGTGACTATGCCAGACATTGGGGGACCACATTGTCTGTCTTGGAATGCCAAAAGAAACACCAGTACAGTTTTATGATCCCAAGGCAGAGCGTAGCAAACAACGAGCTACTGTGCTGAATCCAGCCAGCTATCTGTTTCAGTATGGTCCAAGGGCTTAGAAGAGTTTTACATTTTTTAATGGCTGAAAGGGCTTTAAAAACTTAATACTTCATAATATGAAAATGATATATTCAAATTTCAATCTCAATAAAGTAAGTTTTCTTGGAAGTCAGCTATTCCCATTTGTACTGTCTCCAGCTACTTTGGAACCACAATGGCAGAATTGTAATTATGATGAAGGTCATGCTGGTTTCCTTTCCAGCTACTTACATGATGGCTGCTGACTTCTGGCTCCCAAACTAAAACTGGCCCGAATGCAACCCACAGGTTATAAAGTATTTAAACAACAGTGTCCAATAGTGGTGGAAAGCATGCACCGAGAAGTAATTAGGCATCTATGCATTTGGGGTGATGGTACGGAGCAACCCGGGGACTGTTTCTTATCTGTGGACAGTCACTCTCACCATCAGAAAAGCAGCAATGTAGCTCAGTTCTGTGATTCTCAAGAACAAAGATTCCAACTGTAAGATCAGATTTTGTTCAGACTCGATTCAGTATCTAAACACTGCTGAGCCTACATCCCAATACTGAAAGAAAGAAGACACTATTGTTCTAGACCATAACAATTTCTTATTCCATCTCTAAAAAAACAAACCCAAAAACAAAACAAAGCAGCAGCAGCAACAACAACAACAACAACTGCTTTGGTGGGCTGGATATACAGCTTAGCTGGCAAAATGCTGGAGAAGCTGAGTTTGCATCCCTAGTATCCACATAAAAATGCCATGTGGCCATGGTGGCACACAATTATGATTCCAACACCAGGGAAGCAGAGACAGGCAGACCCAGAAATACCCACTCAGTGAGCGAGCGCCTGTCTTCATAGGGTAAGTATCCTTTGGGTTCTACAAATATGCACACATTACACACGGCACCACCACCACCATCCACAATCAATAAAAATAATTGCATTCATTACTAAAAGCCAGCATGGACATCACAAGATCCTGTATCAGAAAGAAACTGCCAGTTTTGTCAGTAAATTTTTTTTTAAAGTCGTTGATGTAAAAGCAATTCTGAGTTTTTTCCTCTGGTAAAATTTGCTTCTTCCTAGAGTAAGGAAGATAGGGAAATAGTTTACAGATATTTTGTTGAGGTGTTCTTTTGCAAACAAATATTTGGTTATGAAAACTTGGTAAAGGTATTTACCACATGATGTGGTTGGACGATCTGAAATTAAAGGTTCTAAGAGCCTTGGCTACTTGTTTCCCGGGCAACTCGCCTCCTGTTCCTCCACCCCAATTATTAGTTCCATTTCCTCTTTAAGGTCACAAGACAGCACTGTTCATTTATCCAAATAAAATAGCAATTTCACTCACAGTGACCAAATTGATGGCATGAAGGCAACTGATTAAGCCTTCATTATCACTGTCACGTTCTCCCAAATCCAGTGGAATTAGATATTAAGAAAACCACAGGGCTTCTTTGAAGAACAAGGTCACAACTTTAAGACTCTGCCACTACAGAGTACCATCCAAACACGGCTGCATTTGGGGGTGGTATTAATGTACATTAATTCTGAGACAGAATTCCTAAAGGGAGTCTCAGGCGTCATCTCCTAGAACCTAAGTTCCGTTCTTCAGTACCATGTAGAGGAAATTATCACTAATCTTTGATGCATGGTTATTTTTGACCCTACATTTTAAGGTTATCACATGGCAAGCTCGTCCTGCCAATCAATTACAGACTGCTTAATGAAAGCCACATAGGATACTGACTCTGACATGGACCAGTAAATGTGCTTCATGCCATTGAGGAATGCTGAAGACAGGTGCTGGGCACCAGTAACAGGGAGGCTGTTGACACTAACATCTTACCCCTGCCTCTTCCCGATTCCCCAAAGACACGACACGTTATACTGTCCAGAAGATGAAACATATAACTCTCTTAATTTTCAGAGAATGGTGGCAGTTTCCATTCATCCCAATCAGCATCAGCTCCATCCTGAACCAGTTTCTTCTAAAATGTCTCACATGATAATCTTCTTTTATAAATTCTTTATTCTCTTACAAAAAAACAAACAAACAAAACAACAACAACAACAACACCTCTATTTCAATTGTTAGTAAAGATTCAAAGACTTTGGGAAGAAATAGTCATGAAACCCAACACAGCTGTGAGTGCCTGCTTCAAGTAAGGGAGGAATATCCATGTTTCTGTGCATTACTCACTGGAGAACTTCTACTCTATGTGCATTAAGTGGGTGAGCTAGACGCTGGCCTCATCATCTCACCATTAGTGTGCAGAGCAATATTCAGCAGGCACATCAGTGCTACCTCATACTGATGAAAAACAAAACGCAATTATTCCCTGAAGGGAGTCCATATTTTCTTAAATAAAAGCTTATTAATAGAAAATTACAGATTATATATACATATATATAATCCATTATTTTTATTATTATCCATATATTATATATCCCCATTATCTGAAATCAGAAAATTTGTGTTCTCTGGCTCTCTAACGAGGTTTTAGGCCTTCTGAAGAGCCGTCATTTCTTTTCTCTTAACCAGGAGACAGATTAGGGAAGGGAGATGAATGAGAATGTTTTTGTACATGGGACACATATTCTAAAATAAACATGTCTAAACACACTGGGGTAAACACCCTGCACATCCATTTGGAACACTCACTAGGTGATAAAATATGACTATTCTTGCTTTCTGTTGCTGACACAAAATACTGACCAAAGCAACATGGGCAGGAAAGGTTTTTATTTGGCTTACTCTTTCCAATCCACCATGGAGGGAAGCCAAGGCAGGAACTTGGAGATAGGAAGGGAAGTAGAGGGAATGGAGGAACTCTGCTTACTGGATTTCTCTCCATGGATTTCTCAGCCTGCTTTTTTATATAAGCCAGGACCACCTGCCCTGGAGTGGCACTGCTCTTAGTGTGCTGGACACTTCCACACCAACCATTAGCCAATAAAGTGGCCCATGGGTCTGTCCACAGGACAATCTGATAGAGGCAACTCCTCAACTGATGTCCCCTCTTCTTAGGTGACTCTAGTTTGTGCAATGCTGAAAAAAAGTAACCAGCACAACTGACTGACCCCTTGTCAACTTAGCACACAAACTCATCACTGTTCAGCCATAACCTTTCCTTTGTTGTTTGTCCCCAATATCCCATGTTAATATCACAATATAAAATACAATCCAGCTTTTTAAACCCCATAGTCTTAATTTTTCAACAGTTTAAAAGTCTAAGTTCTCCTAATTAAAAGTATCACATCTCTTAGCTGTGGGCTCCTGCAAAGTAAGTTACATATTTTTTAGTTCTAAAAGGGAAGAAATGGCACTATTACAATCAGATCAAAGCAAAATCAAAGTCAAAAAGTGTAAAAAGTTCAGTCAGGTGTTTAGGACTCACTCTTGATCTTCGGGAGTATAACAGGCTTAGATACCTCCATTTCTTTAGCTTTGCCATCTACAGCACACAAAGCTTGTCTTGTAGGCTCAGGCTGGTTCATTCCACACTACTACTATCCTTGGCAATCATCTCATTGTCCCAGAATCTCCAAAACACTAGTCTCTGCTGCAGCTGAGGTTACATCTTCATCAGTGGTCCCCTGGCTTCTTAGGTACCATGCTTCAGCCTTTCTCTATTACCCTTTCATTCCCTGGGGCTCCACTGTAACTGAGGATGTACCTTCAGCAATGGCCTCCTGGTCTCTGTATAGGGATTCCAACCCTGCATGGTGCTGAGTCTTAGCTACTCTGACTCCTTCACAAGTTCAAAACTATCATCATGTGGGAGACTCTCACACATTACCAAGTTCTAATACCAGCCTTGGCTCCCCACTAGATCACAGCTTCTGTATGCTGATCCTCAGGAAATACTTCCCAGACTTCTCAAAAATGTTGGTCCCTTATTCATCATAGATGATTTCTCAATCCCAGCTAACCAGCATTGAATGTTTCACCAAAGCAAAGGTTTCACTTTCAGTGGTGTTGGTCTCCTGTTCATCAGAGTTGATTCTTTAGTCCCAGTGGACCAGAAACCAGATTCTTAATTTAAACATATCACACACACAACATGATAGAATCTTTTGAGTGACTGACTCTCAAACTCTCCTCTGAAACTTAAGCCAGATCTTCACCATCTTCATTTCTCTCAGTATTATCTTCCAAGCCCCCACAAAATAGCCCAATTAAGCGTTCTCCCAACAACATGGTCAAATCGATTACAGCAATACTCCATGTTCCTGATACCAATCTGTTTTAGTTTGCTTTCTGTTGCTGAGATAAAATACTGACGAAAAGCAACCTGTACAGGAAATGGTATTTGACTTACCCTTCCCAATCACAATTCATCATTGAGGAGAGTCAAGGCAGGAACCTGGAGGCAGGAACTAAATCAGAGACTGTCTCAGTTAGGGTTGCTATTGTCGTGATGGAACACCATGACCAAAGCAACGTGGGGAGGAAAGCGTTTATCTGGCTCACATTTCCACATCACAGTTCATCATCAAAGGAAGTCAAGACAAGAACTCAAGCAGGGCAGGAACCTGGAGGCTGATGCAGGGGCCACAGAAGAGTGTGACTTAGTGGCTTGCTTCCCATGGCTTGCTTAGCTTGCTTTCTTATACCACCAGCCCAGGGATGGCACCACCCACAGTGGACTGGACCCTCCCCCATCAATCACTAATTAGAAAATGCCCTACAGGCTTGCCTACAGCCAGATCTTATGGAGACATTTTCTCAGCTGAGGTTCCCTCCTCTCAGATGACTTCGGGCTCAGCCTGCTTCATACATAACTCAGGACTACCTGTCCAGTGATGGCACTGCCCAGAGTGGGCTGGACCTTCCCACATCAACCATTAACCAAATAAAATGTCCCACAGACATGCCCACCGGTCAGTCTGATTGAAGCAATTCCTTGAGATTTCCTCTTCCTAGGTGACTCTATCTTGTGTTGAGTTGACAAAAAAAACCAATCAGTACAGCTTCCCTGTTTGACAACAATTCTTCTAGATCATTATTTTACAGATAAAAACTCATGTGCACACATGACCAATGTAATTCTACTTTATCCCTCATAGTATTCTCTCCACATTCTCCTTCACCACTTCATCCTTTCCTTTGAATTTTTTGTTTGTTCTGTTTGTTCTGAGATAGGGATCTCACTTTATTCCACAGACGTAAGGAACCCTCTCACACCAGCTTCGTGACTAATTGGATCTACAGGCTTGTACTATGCACCCAGCTCTTAGAATTTCTGTCTTTGAAATTTCCATCCAGTTTTCCAGAATCGGAAAATTTGCCAAAAATATTTACACTAGGCTAGTATGTAGCAAGCATTTTTCAGCTGTGGGGCCATGTAGTAACTGAGATCAGTGACTCTCTCCAGAAGAGTGCTATTTTAAACCATCATCAGTTAATATTTGTTAGAGTCTTTGCATTGTGGGAAAGGCTAAGAAGAATGTGTGTGGTCTTTGTGCTCTTTAACTGTCTGTTATGATACATCTAAGAGATTAAGAACAGTTAAGTCATCACACAAAGCAGGAGGAGATTCCAATTTTAAACATCAATAATTGCAGTAAGTGTTCTGAGAATTTGAAAGAAGTTGTGCTCAGTCCAAGCCCATGAGTCAGGCCATACTTTGGTCTGTGCCTAGGATTTGAGGAGTTAGTAAGGGACAGAAGGGCAACAATAGCAGTAGATATTCTAAGCTAGGAGTATTGCATTAGGCATGTGAGTAAGACGTGGGCAATAAAAGCTCAGCCCTATGGAAGAAAGAGGTCATTTGGACTGACCTCCAACAAGCTAAGGCCAGAATCTGGTTATCAGGGTAAGAAGCCGAATACTAAACCTTCAGTTGTAGAAAAATCGTAAAAAAGTTTTAAAGCAACAGACTGTGGGGATGGGATATTTTAGAAGGATGTTTGGGAGTTATCATAGTAGCAAAACAAGATGCTGCAGAGAGCAGAATGATATCTTGGTAGAAATAGCTGCACTGGGCAGCACATATGGCTTAGGAAGCAGTTGCTGAGAGAAAATGATTTCTGGAGAGAATAAGGTAGAGTAAGAAAAGAAAGCAGTTGGAGACTAGGTCTGGAGAAGAAATGCATTAGAATCCACAGGAAGAATGGGAACAACAGTTCTTGGCAAGACAGAACTACTGCCAACCTAGAAGTCAACAACAGTGTCCAACAAGAGGTCATCATCACTGGGTCATGCACATGAACCAAGTGGCAGCACTGACCCAGTGGTCATCCCAGGAAGGCCCACATGCCTCCAATAGCTGATCTCCCTGTTTGGATCTTTAGTCCCTGACTGTTCACATCAATCCTTTAACACATATATCTGACTATTATTTAATGTGGACCATGGACTTCTACACACCTACTCAAGTCGTATCTGTCTGACACAGATAAGAACGATAATACTGTGGGTAGAGATCATAACATGCTTTACATGTTGCCCTCCCTCTCGATTGTGCCTGCACATCGCCACACCTCTAGGACACATTTAGAAGTCTTTCTAACTAAAGGTAACATCGAAGTCCACTGGGGTACACTGGTCAAGACGAAGTGAAGCTGAGGAAAGACACATACATGAATCCAGTGGAGACTGCTGCTTTGAATGTGGTGCATGAACCAGGGGCACCACTAGCAGCTGCGGACCTGTTAAAGAACTTCAGCTGCCTAGCCACACACAGGGACTCACACTCTGCACCTGAACAAGATCCCCAGGTTACGGTGTCCTAAACACATTTGTGTTTAAAAAGAAAACTATGACAAGATCAGTTACAGAAGAGGCTACACCGTGCTACACACCAGAGAAGTGAGTTGGACCAGAGGGAGAGAGCAGATGATCTAGAGCACACAACTGCAGTGCAACTTGACTCCCTCTCAGACTCACGGTCAGTGATGGAGTCCAGGTCCTTGGAAATGGCGCAAAAGACCAAGTTAAGGAGCAATTCCAGCGGCTGATCACAGCCTAGATGCATAACCCTGCCAAGAACAGCTACTAAGTTTATGTATGAGAAGCAGTTCACAGATTGTATCTACTTAGCTGTTCCCCACCACCCGAGATTTTATAAATATCCTACCCTCCTGATGATCCCATTTATTCTCTTCATATCTACCCAGCTGCAGGAACTTAATTCTACATATCTCATTCATTCTCTTGGTCTTAATCATGCCATGTCAAAATACTTTTTTGGCTAATTGAAAGACAAACCTGAAAAAGAAAAAAACGCAAATGCAACTCTAATTCAAAATAGAAAGGGCTGTGACTAAGCGCTGTTCCAACAGCACTACTGTTGAAACAATTAGGTGTCAGGCCAAAGGTCCCCAGAGAAAGGGCTGGATACACAGCAGTGGCCACATTCCTTGAGATGAAGTCCACCTGGGGCCTGTACTCTCGGGTTAGAGTCTCGTCTTAGCTTCGGATATGCTCACTGTTTAGATCATCCTTTGATTTTTCTTAAGTGTACCCAATATCACCATCTGAAGATATCGTGGTGCATCTTCTATTATTTGTGTGTGTGTGTGTGTGTGTGTGTGTGTATGTGTGTGTGTGTGTGTATGAGTGCGAGCGTGTACACTCATGTACTGAAGTATCTGTATGGGTTATGTACCTATGCATGCACATGGAGGCCAGAAATAGACGTCTGGCAGGTGACTTTCTCAACCACTCTTCACCTTGTTTTTTGAAACAAGGTCTTTCATTCAACTTGGAACTCATCCATTCATCGGGGCTGGTTGGCCGAGAGGCTCCAGGCCCTGCCTCCCCCGTGGGAGGATTACAGCTGCATGCTGCCACACACCCAGCGTTTACACGAATGTTGGGGATCTGCACTCAGGTTACTCACTGAGCCTTCTGCCAAGACCTGTCTTTTACTCTTTTTAACAGCTTTACTAGCACATAGTTTACATGCCATGAAATTCACATTTTGCAAACAGAAGAGACTTTCACTAAATCCCCTACTGTCAAGCAATGCCTCATTAAAATGCATACATTAATAGAACATAGCTATTTCTTAAATCTCTATGAATGCAGGACTTTGTTATTTTCCCTTGATTTACATATCTGAAAATCTTAGTTTTATTAGTGGAAAATACATCTTGATAAAATTCTGTCTACTGAATCTAAAATGTAGGAGTAATGCCTTTCAATGCTATATTTCAAAGATGACTGGTTGGAAACACCACAGCAGGCCTTCACATCTAGTTCCTTGAAGGAAATGCATTAGGAAGTGAAGTTTATTTATTGAATCCAAACTGGAAGTCCCAAATCTTTACAAACTACCGTTTCCTCAGATTTTCCTGAGCCATTTTTCTACCAGGTGTCATGCTTTATGAAGACTGCTGGAGTCTGCCAACATCTGTTGTTTTCCACATCTGGGTTGGCATGAAGACTCAAGCAGGTTTTTCTTTTAAAAACTTAGGAAGAAATGAACTTACATGCTCTCACAGAACCTGGTCAGGATGCTAGGTTTTTCCTGGTTGCGCCTTTGTCGAAACCAGCGTTGAATGCTCCGAACATCCCAGTCCAGCTGCTTGGAGAGTCCTTCCAGTCGCTTCTCATCCGGATGCTACGAAAGAAGGCACCAGAAAAACCATTTCCATTAACTTTTCACTTACACCAGTTACAAGGTTTATGTTACATATGGTTGGATTTTCCTCTCTAATTTCTCCTGCTGGTATTTCAGTATTTAGGAATGAGAATCTAGTCCATCCATTCAAGGCATGAACAAAGATAAAACCTAGATCCATCATTCCGAAACAGGATAGAAAAGTAAGAATCTTGCCCCAATGCTTGCATATTTTCTTATCAGCAAATACTTCTTATGAGGCAACCAGCAACCAAGAGAGGATGAGCCAGCCAGCTGGCTGAGTCAGTTTCACCAGCCTTCAAGGGAAGAATTTACAGAGACATCAACAAGCAGTTCACTTTCTCAGAGGAAAAAAGGGTACACCTACATATCTTATAAACAGATAATGGAGAAAGAACAGAAAGCCCAGGAAACCCCCACAGGCATCAGCCAAGGTGCCTTGCTGGTACCACACTCACTTCCTCTCTCATCTTCTCGCCCCATTCTTCACAGGTTCCTCGTCTTCTCTCCCTTTGTCATCCCTTTCACACACCACACATCTAGTCTTCCTAACACGGCATATGACCGAAGGGACTAGCATGGTGAAAAGGACAAGGTGACCTTGAGACAACAGGAATAGACCCACTTCCTCACCCCACTAGCCATTCTGAGCCTTGGTCTCTTTATCAATACAAACAAGGCTGAACTCACAGGGGACTGTGGCGAGGACTGTGAAAATATACGTTAAACTACTACCTGTTAGCTGTCTCCTTTCTCTCTCTCTCTCCTCCCTTCAACATGTTGAAGAGCCTCTTGCTGACAATCACAAGAGGGGAACCTACTATAGGGGAACCTGGCCAAGAGAGCTCCAGTCCATTATTTATTGTTTACTTTAGTTCTGGCGATGAGAGGAAATAGCCAACAAGGAAGGAGGGAGAAGACGCACTGGCCAGGCTGGAACACAATGTACACGTAGCACCTAAAAGCATTTCAGCAGCTCAAGGGGTCTGTGTCTCTCACAACTGTTGGGGAGAGGCTAGGTCCCAAGGGCGGAGCTCTCATACTGAGACTTGATTGCCGTTGGCTGCAGCCACCACTGTCTCCTTCCACCCACCTCTTCCTCCCCCTTCCTTCCATCATTCCCTCCTCGCAAACCCCAAGAAATGGACACTATGGGCACTCAGATTACACACTTCCAGACTTTACCAAACTTTACAAATGTTCAATCGAATTGTCTGCTGCTTAAGTCCCTGGTCTACGGCATTCTATCACAGTAGCCTGAACCAACTAAGACAGGCACATACCCCTAAACCACAGCAAATGGCATCCAGTTACAAAGTGTTCTGATCTTGTGCCTATAAATGCAACCTGCCAACTTTCAGTTGGGCATGTGCCTGAGTTCCTTTCAGTGGTAATGAGAGAATCCACCATTTCCTTTTATGTCTCTGTTAATTGAAAATATGAGAGAGGCAGGGGGAGTCACTGCCTATAATATATATTGGTTATACTACTATCCAATAAAAACGAATATTTGACAGTCATATATATATTTGTATATATATATGTATATATATAAAATGTATTGCGACTATATTCACCCTCACTACCCTTTACTGTCTTCCTTACCTTGCCTCTGAATTTCTTGTTCCTAACTAGTCCCTACACTGCTGAAGAAAATGACACTGTCTCCAGCAGCAACCATAAACAGACAAGAACAACTCAGGAAGGAGGTGGGACCTTGGGGACAGAAAAAAAAAATCTTCTATAGCTGAGTTTACTCGTGGTTGGAGAAAAAAGATCCAAGGTTCACAAATCACAAATTAAAAGCCATCTAACTCCAACACTGTCCCTGTTGGGTCAATCTCCCCTCTTCCTCTGACAGGGAACCACAGTCAATCGGTTCTTGCCAGGGTTATTTTGCATAAACAAAACTGAATACATATTCTTACACCCCACCCAACCACACAGATTACTGCAGGCTGTGGACTTTGCTCTGGACTTGGGTTTTTCTTTTTATAACGCATCTTGGATAGGTTCCCAATCAGTTCAGAGAATGCCGAAGTATAAGGATAGACTCCACCTTTCTAGTCTGTCCTGCTGATAAACACTTTGGTAGCACCCAAACGTCTCAGAGGGCTACAACAATAAGCTTGAGAATTTACTGACTTTATTACAAATTCTTACAAGAAAGAATAGTCATGTCCCAAAGCCTCCACATATCCTCATCTCTTCCAGTCTGATACATGAAAAGCAGATTCTCAATGCAGTTTTGATTTTCCCTTTGTCATGGGAGAATATTGTTTATGTTTAAAAACCACTCAGACCTTGCTTCCAGATGAAGAACAAGCTCACCCTCTGCCTAGTTTTATCCCCCTTTAACTTATTAACATTCTCTAAATTTATTTGTAGGATTTCTTCATTTATTAGAGTGATTAAACATTTTTGTCTACTCTAAACTTTTTTTTTTTTTGCCAGTATATCATTTGTTTTAAAAGTACAGTATTCTTTGCTTTTTTAAAAAACTATGCAGGTATTTACTAAAAATATGTTTGAATTCACCAATCTTTTCTGTAATTATTATTAGAAATTATAATTAGTCCCAGGGTGCATTTTGAATATATACTGCTATTCTATGGGAAGCAGGACTCTAACATGCTACATGGCTACCCAATGTCCTGAAAGCACTCTTTCACCCTGACCCCACTAAAACCTCACTCTGCTTTCCCACTGGTCTACTATCCATGTCTCAGTAATACGTGCTACATTTTACTCAAAGGTATTTGTATTTCTATGTGACAAGAATTTGTATGACAAGTATCAGGTTGTTTATATCTAAAATTGAGACAAGGGCAAATAAACATTTTGTTATTTGTAAAACGATTACACCAATTTCTTAAATTAATGGAAAAGTTAATTAACATCTTTGTTCAGCTTGCCTTTGATGCCCTCCAAGAGTATTTTAATGTTTTCCTCAAGTACTTATTATACAAGGCTGTAATGTATACTCCTGTAGTTCTATTCTTCTTGGGTTTTATTATAAATAATGACATTCTTCTTATAATCTGTTTTATCATTTACATATAAATGATATGGTAATTTAGCCCTGCAATTCTTTTTGTTTTTGTGTGGTCTTAATTGTCTTAATTTTAAAGGTATATAATAATATAATAGTCTATTACCAGAATACAAGCTCCATAAACATAAAAAACCTTTAATATCTTTTCCACTGGTACCTATATTGTAAAGACTTTTAAATGCATTTTGAATGAATGGATATTTAAATAGAAAATGTTGCCTCCTCCTTTCTAACTTTAATGGCTTTTTCTCTTATCTACTTGCTGGCTCAAATCCACATGAGCAACATGTAAAACTACCATTATTTCCTCCCCCTCCTCCTTCGTCCTCCCCACCCAACACTTGTCAACAATATTATCTTAGAGTTTGCTTCTGTCCAGCTAAAGAACCCTCTCCTGCTATTGGATTGGCCAGCACGGCCCATTCACTGCCTCCCAACTATTAAGTGATTCTGCAATCAGTACGTTTCCCACCATCTTCCCCTGCTCAATTCAAGTTAGTTGTATCATTTTTATACTGTAGGAAGACACACTGTTAACATTCTGTTCTGACACCATCCCTCACATTTCTTCCTCTCTTAGTTTTACAGTTTAAATATATTCAAAACTCACAAACTTTCCCAGTAATCTTGTATAATCCTCTGGTTAGCTAAAATTAATGACAACAATCTCGTTAAGAAAGAGGAAAATGAGGACAAGTTATAGAGAATCTGTCTACAATTGTATACAAGAATTATTTTATTATTTATTGTGTGTGTGTGTG